>VICI01004307.1:0-11219 GCA_019593645.1 Akabosia matsudoensis
ATTTTATAGCTCATGATAAAACGATAAACGGATCTCACGCACTTTCTTTATGATTCACGAGTGCACTGGAAATTCCTTGACTGCGGTAGATAGCTTGGAACAGAGAAGGAGTTGCATACTACGTTAGGAGCATTTTCTTGCCCCCAGGTATGCCCATTTACCCCAACCTTCATAAATACACATTATTATCGATTCAGTTTTATTAGTTTTGGACATAACGGCATCCCTGCGGATGTCTCACGCAGAAAGAAAAGATATTGGTTTACGTGCTGTGATAAGTTTAGCAGTGTGAAGTACTGCAGATACTATGTACCAAAACCCAATAGGTACTATTCAAAGCATGCATGTAACTTCTGAGTTTCAATTTGAATGCTTTTGGTACAAATAAATAGATTGTAAAGTTTTTAGTAACAACTGGCCATCGACTAATATAACAAGTGGCGAATTTTCAAGTAGTAATTACATATTTAGAGACGAAATGACTTATAATACTACAAGGAAAAGACTCAAAATCCACCACATCAAAGAATTTCTACAATTCATCTGATATTGTTTTGCTTTTAATGTCCTTAGTTTTAAAATTCTATATATTCAAACACTTTCCCGAAAATATGGGAAACGGGAAACTATAATATGCAAATGTTTGAGGAAGCTTAAAAGTTGTCAAAGATGAGTTAAATATGTGATACATACATCTTATAAATAATAGAGAGCACAGCTGAAAAACTCCATCCTTTGACCAGTTTCAGTAAACCTTTGGCGTGATTGTTAATAAGATAAATTGCAAAGCCCGCAAAATGGCTTAGTACAACAAGATGAGCACTGAGCACGTTCTTTCAATGAATCAAAAGCAATATTATACATTCATATGTAAATTTGTTCATATATTGCATATTAATCCCAAAGCAGGGTAATCTTCCCACTACCTCTTCCAAAGGTTACTTCCTCTACGAAATGACTATCCCCCACCAATTGTTCATTATAAATCATTCTGATAGTGGTAGACCTTCCCCAAAATATGACACGAAAAAACCCTAGACCTACATGCCTCGAGTACCAAAATTTATATCATTTTCTACATGACAGTACACTATCATCACAATTTCCTTGGGTGAATAACCACTGCATGAAAATAAGATTATTCTTTGATCATATGGAGAGCACCCTCATATTAAACTTTTGGCATTAACAACTTAGACACACGCCAGAAACGACAAAATGGGCGAAAGCAAATTCATTACTACGCATACATGCGCAGGTAGAAAAAGAAATAGATGAGTTTTTCCTCCTTTTCCGTTTACCATTCGTGTGTCATCTTTTTCTTTCACGGTTATACCCACAATATTCCATCTACACATGGAACCCCCAGTCCTCTCTCGGTTGGTTACCATTTGCATTTGCAGGAATGCCTCACTCATTTTCTTTTATCTTTTCAATCTTTATGCATGGATTATAAAGAATTATCCTGCAATTAAATTCAAAGCTAATGTATAAAAAGTAAAATGCACGGGTTTGGATCATCACATTTCTTAAACAATTCATTATGGATGCAAGAAAAAAGAGGAAATAAAGGAAAATGTGCAAGAACACACAAGATAAAGCAGAAAACTCTTTTTTATGCTTTCAAAAGGAAAATTTACTTATTTTTTCTGGCAAACTTTTTAAATCAGTCTTCTATGCAGCTACATACTACTTCTACATTTCTAGGTAGACAAAACTATGTTCTCTAATTTGTGTAACATACATACTATTAGAATATGCTTCTTGTCTTTCTACAACTTTTACCAACTAATTCCGAGAGTTCCTCAACACGATATGTTTTTCTTATTCTTATTAATGCTGCATTATGTATTCTTTCTTTTTTCGTATTCCAGTTTTTAGGATTATTTCCTCTTGATATATAATCATTTCCCTTCTGTGCATCGTACACATCATTCTTTTACAATGAAATTAAATGAGTGAACCTGAGCTTGGGTAGCCAACGTTAGAATAGAAATGAAGTAATATAAGAAGTATTGTAATTCTATAACTTTTTACATTATTCTATTGCTTCAGCCCGGCTTTCTTTTGCTTACAGTTACATCATGCTTGCAAACATTTTTTACACTTGTCTGGTTACAATAATCTCCACGTGGAAGAGGAAGGCAAAAAAGAAAGTTTTCTTAAGTTTTCTAACTTTATCGTTAACCGGGTGAAAACGGTGATGGTAGTGTTGATAGAGGCATGGTACGAATGGAAGAGAGAGGAATACTACGTAAAAAGAATTGCTACAATGCTTTAAACGTGAAGCTCCGTTTCCATTCATGCATGCATTGAAGAAGAAGTAGTTTGGAACTTGGTTTACAGTTGATATAAAAAGTCCTTTATCTCAAATTCCATATTACTTACCTCAACCATTGCCATCATCATCTTCATGCTCATGATTGGAAGAAACGGTAGTATTTTAGTAAAGTTACGCTCGTTGTGTAATATTATATCAAATGAAAAGTTTTTTGTCTTGGACAGGTTTAAAAGTAGCAAAGGTACACTGAAAGCGAAAATTTTACTAAGTAAATATCGTTTCCTACCTCTTTACAAACTCATTCTTCCTGGAAGGTGTAATAATCAAGAAGAAGCGAAGAAATGAAACTATAATACTAAGTTTACGCTGCTTACAGGCATGTCTCGAAAGCGCTCAGAGTTGAACGGCTCTCTACAGTTTTGTTTTCTATAATTTTCCTTCGTGTAAATATAATCGATAGCCTTTCTATTAAAATCACGAGGTAATCCAAAGATATAGGTAGAAATGCTTTTACTATTAAACGGTATATCTGAAATATGAGCTAATCCACATCATGTTGAAAAACGTGAACAAATTCGTATATCGCATAAAATTTAGATTTGACATCAAAGTAAAGTAAGAGAAGACTGTTATGAACAAGAAAACAAGTTAGTATCTCGTTAAAAACCTGCAGGCACTTTTATTCAAATTTCCCTTGAAACAAGCAGGTTGTGTTTTACTGGACATTTTTCTCCTATCGGCGAGGAACAGGTTTGTAAACGAGAGCTTGAAAACTCCATGCATCATCAATCAGGCGGTGTGTACAAGCATGATATATTTATATCCATACGCAAACAGTTAATGTATTTCAGGCCTGCTTGTGTAATCCTACTTACTTTTAGCGTGATTGACGATTCGAGAAGAGCTTTGTAGGAGTTTAGCTTTGGAACCCAATGAATATTAAATGAGCTCAAGTAAAAAATTAAATTTTGACGAGAACTTTCTCCAATCAGGATACACGTTATTTTCCTTTTGACAAAAAGCGAGCACGAGCAACAGAATGCTATTCATACGAAAGTCTTAGCCCATCCACGCAAATTCTACGTGACAGGAGAAAGCTCATCAGAATGTAGTGGATTATGTAGACTGCATAAATACTTAAACAAGTAGGTGAGTAATGACAGGTTCTCCTTTAAAACACAGTTTGAAGTTCGATTTTATCGAATAACTGACTAGAAGAGCCTCAGTAACTGTTTCTAGTTTATTAGGATTTTGCCAAATGTGAATATATTAGTTGTCCAGCTACTGCAATAACTATTATCGAGAAATTTCGATGACAGCTATCTCATCAACACCGCCTCTTAGAATTTCAAGAATACATTTCAATGAAGTAATTATAAATGAGCTTTGTTATAGTTGTTTAAAATCTTGTAGCCCATCAGTAAGAGGACGCATACAATTTCTGAACTGTTTGGGCTGCCCATTATATGCAGTGACATATTTTTATCAATTTTATGAATCAATAGTTATTGTTCAATAAAGAAAAGTAAAGCATTATCGTAGGATGAAGTTCTTTAAAATACTGCTTGTACTAGATAAACTCAAAGGACTCAAATTATTGACGCTAAAGTTATTGTCAAATGTATGTATGTTACGAACAAAATTGTTACTATAAATAATGAAAAAAAGAGGCACTCGAATGTTGAAACATTTTCGCTACCAAAGTAGAGCTGTAGTAATTAATTACTCTCTTTTTACAAACACTATTGTATCTTGTTAAATGACTTTGAGTCAACTACAAACTTAGTTGACAATTCCAAGTAAAATGCGGAGAATTTTTGTTGGAGTAATGTAAGGCAGATTGGAGAAAGTATAATTTGCAACAAATCGTTGTGCTAGAGTAATTCGGACTTGAGTAATTTATTAACAGAAATGCAAACTGAGCAAGCCATGGTTCCAGTCTGTGGATGCCGGAGTTCTGTGAAAGAATATGCAATAGTCGCCAGGATTGTCTCCAGTAATTCGTATGCCTAAAACATGTATTTTGTAGGAAATAAATTGTTTGGAAGTTGCGAAACAAATAGGTCAGAATAGTGACACACAAATTCCTCCAAAACAGAACAAAACGGGAAGTTAATGCCCAACTTTAACCGCTCGCCAT
The DNA here is from genome assembly GCA_019593645.1 of Akabosia matsudoensis. Taxonomy (NCBI): domain Eukaryota; kingdom Metazoa; phylum Arthropoda; class Collembola; order Entomobryomorpha; family Paronellidae; genus Akabosia; species Akabosia matsudoensis. The sequence continues at coordinate 4,422 of VICI01004307.1, forward strand.
CAACTATGGGCACATCGAACGGGATAGAAATTCGAAAAGATTAGCTAAAGCTGAAAGCTGGTTCCGTCAGCATCACGGGTAAAAACGTAATGTCACTTAAAATTCAAGCCACGTTATCACTCCCTTAGTACAATTGTTCTGGTGTTTAGATTCCAAAAAAGGAACACCGTATCCTTTTGATAAAACGTTTCATGATAATATACAATCAGGAAACAGGAACGGTTAGGAGAATGTCATTGATGCTTACTAAACATTCAATATAATATGTACATGCATCCCGAGCGGTTTGGTGTAGTTCAATTTTGTTCTTGGTGAATCGTTTTGCACCACTCTAGTTATTACAGTCCAGCGGCAAGTGGCAACCATGCAGACCCATGACAAGATACGCCGTTATGTTGTTGTAGTTATCTTATTTCTTCAATATTACAAGTAAACTGACTTATATTGCAGTGGATGTAGGCTATTTACTTGGCATTCCTGGAGGCTCCCTTGGGAGAAAGCACGGGAGCATGTATATACTCACTCGTGCCAATTGATATTAGACCTAAACCCGTCTGCAACAAAAAACGTGACATCAATGAATCCAGTGTCTGAAGTGAAAATGTGAATGCGCGACCGGTACCACACGGACACTGGTGAAATACAACATCGAACCAAAGAGTCAAGAGAAAGCAGGAAGTAGATTGCCATTCAAAGAGAGATATTGTTACTGATAATATTGCATGCCATCCGCGCGGTTATCTTGTCGGTGACTTCAAGTATATGGTGTGGATCAGATCGTGTATACCAAAATAGAGTTTAGTTTTGCACAATATTCCACGCTGGCTGTACATGATGTGATACATTAGTCCCGTGAGTAAGTGGACTGGATCGCCGGCCTCTTATTGGAATATTTTTAGTGTTTCTGTTGCTTTTTAGGGACTCACACCAACAGAGAAAAATTCGTTTAGCTCTAATGGAAAGAAATTTATTGAATTGATTGAAACCTAAAGAACCTTTTCCTGATCTTGCTGTGCTCCTCGGAATGCCTGCATTAGACAGTCGGGAGAGATCCATGGCCTCTTAAAACGGAAGCCGAAACATACCGTAAGTACCGTAGGTATATGCGTATCAGTTGCGAAATAAAAACTTTTGAGCCTAAGTACGCGTATTTGTAAAACTATATAGGTTGATGCTGTCTTCTATATCAAATCTCATTGTCACTAATAAGATATCTTCTTCTAAGTGGATCGGCTCCACGAGGAAAAGAAAATGTGATCAGACTCCAAGATTTAATTTCCAATTTCACAGGTCGTAATCAGCAAAATCTTGATTGAGAGGATATCGACCTTTTAGTATGAAACCCTAAAAGGAAGCAACAGAATCACGTGTTTTAAACTATCTTGTTAATGTCCTTGACTGTTTCCGACAGTTGTGTAAATTGTCGAGTATGAAGTGATAATTGAGATAAAGAGGTGTACATGGACGTTAGCTGGAATACGCATCCGAATAGAATTCTCCAATTGTGTATCTGATTTACAGCTTCTCTTCATGCTCCGGAATATTGTCAATTGAAGCTAATCTTTAGAGTTTAGTTGTGTTTATGTTTATAAACAATCGGATAAATGTATTTATTTAATTGTATGTGGCACGATATTATTTAACTTGCCCAACTTTGCCGAAGTAACTCTTTCAGATTTCTTCCAGAGGTGTGTTGATGTTGACGATCGCTATGTTGAAATGTTAAACTCTTTCATGGGTATTATCATTCCTCTTGACTGCAACACATCTAAGAAGCAGAGCAACAAAAAATCCAATAAAGTAGAAAAATCGACGACTGAAGGCTAAAAAATTAATGAATTATCTCTGTCTCTCATTTAGTCTCTCAACAAACGATTAGTTGAATAGTTGTTGAGAACCTATAAGATACTGCATGAGGTTCATGTGTTTTCCTCATGAGTTTTCTTCTGGATAAAAGGTAACTTAAATCAGTGGCGCATAGGATGCATAGACCCATACCAAATAGAAATCCCGTTGGACTTTATCAGCTTTCCCTGCCATTGCCATTGCTTCGGAAATGGTTTCTGTTAAGTAGTAAAGTAAACGTGTACGAAAATTGGAAGGTATACGTAATCAGCAAGACGACTCTCCACTTTCATCGCTGCTACTCGACATTCTTCTTTGATCGTTTTTACCCGGTTTACTGCACGTTTCGCGGGCTCACGTTTCAATACGTTTCGTCATTTTCTTTCATGTACGGCAACATCAAGTACAACAACAAGCTGGGCTTTGTAAAAGGAAAAAAAAAACTTTTGTGTGCCTTGTTTGGACCGAGATCATTTCCTCTTTGGTTATTTAACAAGGACAAAAATATTATCGTTCGTTGCGTTGTACAGGTTCGAAAGTTACGTTTGTTGCAATACAATGTAAACGGTCTGCATTTTTATGTGACTCCCACAGAAATATATTACTATATGAAAAGCCTATGTGCGGTCCTCTTTAGACTGACAACAGTCAATATATCTATTGTGGAGATGTGTATCTTTCGTAGGCCCTCATTAAGCCTATGAACAACACAATTGCTTTGTCACATAGGTACAATACATTCAATGGATTGCCTTATTAGAGGAACGACTGTTTATTTTACTGATTGGTGAGACAAAATACACATCACAATTAAGATGAGCACACAGGTCCAGTATTTCTTGCATACCTGCACACAGGAACCCAGCAAAACTCCAACGGTAGGCAATCGTCAAGGCTGGGTAGAAATAGTCTGTCCAAAGTTCTACTCTTTTGGGTGCATACGATACATCCTTCATCGTTACTAAAAAGACTCTTTGTTGTGAGATGTTTATGGATACTACATAACCGAAAAAAATCCAAACTGGTGGTCTAGTCATTCCCGTCAGTTGCAAATGTGTTTAGCAGCAATTCGAAGCATTCACAAAATGAGATGGGACAATATTGATTTCACAAGCAATGCAAAGAAAATGAGCAATTTCGCAAACCACATCTCACAATGTGAACACCCGAAAAACTCGAGCATGTCCGAAAACCATCCAGCCACAAGATTTCCTTTACACTTACATTTTATTTAAATATGCTCCATGAGAGCCATCATGTTGTTTCTCTTCCACGAAGTGAAAGTAATTTTTTAATATTTATGAACATAACACCATCGTACTATCTTTTCAACACACTACATTAATCCCAAACATGCACGATTACAAGAACTCATTACATCCATTTAGACAAGCATTCTAGTTGTTACAACGAATGCAAGCTGGATCGCCTATCGTTAAAAAAAAGCTGCTTGCTACAACATTTGGGGAGTAGCAAGGTAGTCAGTTCGCAGCTTTCCATAGCTCGCATACCTTTCACCATTATAGAAAATGCGTGAAATGCATTTTATAATCGCGTGATAAGTCGCAGTTACATTAGTTTCTTTTGTCGTTTTTCTTTAGATTAAGCACCAACATAGAGCCACCTAAAACTACAAAATTTATATATTGAAGCACGTTATCTACCTTCTCGCTAACTCTTGACTGCTATTACTCTTATTAGTAAATAATATTCGTTCGTTTTGCCTCTTCTCTCGGGCTTTCCTTCACGATCACTCCTTACATGAAACACAACTCACAAGTGAAAGGATTAGAGATCCCATCAGACTTGGAAGGCACGTCCTTTCCGTGTTATTTGTAATATATAATGTTGGAGAAGTTTAACTTACTACATTTAGTGTATTGTTTGAAAACACGTGGAATCCAATCTGCCGAGAAAAGTCTATTGAACCTTTATTTCAAACTGCGTATAGTGCACCTAAGAAAATGAGCCTCCGTAAATAGAATAATGCGTACGGGAAGTGAAATAATGGTTAACTATAGTTTTAGCCGTGACTGAGCCATTGTTTTGTTTGCACGCTAGCAGGAATGGTGCATAAAACCTCTGTGCTCTAACCCGCTTGGGCTATGTTTCAGCGAGATAAACAAGTTATAGCTAAAAGAAGGAAAAGTAAAAGTACAAAAGGATTAAAGCTTTGTAAGATGTTTTCATTTTGAGCGAATGGCAAATGGCTACGTGCTTTGCAAACTGTAAGAGTATATATTTATATGAGATTCTTGTCAACGTTGTTCATTGGTGTTCTAACGTTTGTTCATTTTTTGTTTCAAGTCTAGTTCATGGATCGCATGATTGTATATATTGTTGTTTATGTTGATATTGATAGTAAGCCATAAAATTAGAGAGATGCGTAAAAACCCCATTACTGACAAAACCCAATGGTAGGTGAAGAGCCGTAAACTATTAGGACCACCGAGAACGAAACGAAAGAGTTGGTTGTAAAAACCTTTTTTTAGCATGTAATACAATCATGTTTTGTTTTGAAATTAAACCGAGAAAGAACTGCTCTGAGGGAAAGAGGCATGGTTAGTGAAAATTTTCATGCAAATGGACTGCGAGAAATCATTTGTTTTGTTCTAAATCACTTCCTTGTTGAAAAAAGAAATACATCCAGAGAGGAGACAGGTTGCATTTCCTCTTCCGTGCCCTTTTATTTCACTTTCTTTATCCAGTATGAAATTGAATGTGACTTGAAGTTAACAAATGTATGTTGTGTGTGTTTGAAGAATATGCAATGACAAATAAAAGGATTTCTACCCTTCTTGACTGCTATTCGATGTAGATATTGGAACCCAGCTAATGGCAAAATCTACTTCTCGAAAAGAAACAGCGCTTTCTCCGAATATTACACTTGTGTGCACAGTAAAGAAATGAAGGTGTCAAATGAACCATGTCCCGATAGATCATAAAACATTTCAAAATATGACGGTTTCACATGACGAATTGGTACTCCATGAGTTACTCTTCGCAGTCTTCCAACATAATCCAATATTATCAGTACAGTAAAAGTGAAAAAATTCAAGTAGCGGAAAATAGCGGAGCATTATGGAATTAGAATTACGTGTAATTGTGATAGCACAAGGTGCACATCCTCCACAGCGAACATCTATGCTGTTGGTCCACGTTGAATACATAGGCAGAGAAAAATTGCTTTAAGTTCAAGTCGGCTCATTCATCTCTTGCTTGAAACTAATTGCATGCTTCCCTTTCTAAAGTAAAATGTGAAGAAAGAAAAATGTTGACTTGTTGTGGCTCAGCTACATACATTCTATCGTTTTAGTTTCCTGGCTTTTCTTTGCGTTCCAAGCAAACAGCTACCAAAGAACTGTGAACACTACCTTTGCCGTAGACGTCCAGTGCTTTGCATTTCTTTATATTATGCTAACTGTTATAAGACGCAAAAAACTGATATAATTTTCGACATTAAAGGGTTGGATGTTTGATATTCCTTCTAACACCATTGCCAACCCTATTTTCGACCGCGTCAGCTAGCTATGCGAGTAGACGTGTAAAAAAGTCAGGGCATAATTTTTGTTGCGTTTGGATTGCATGTCATGATAAAGGCTCCGTCATTCTGGAATCAAGGCTAAAATATTTTTTTTCATTTCCTCTTCCCACATTTCATCCGCAAATTCCTTCATTAGCGATGCCCAACTCCTGTTATTAATGGCTGGGTTATTATTACCTCTATTATTACAGTTACTTTTTTGGAGTACAATAAACTTACCTTCTTAGTTCATTCATACGCTTACGCATGTTCAGTAAACAAGTGAGATTTCCACAACCCTATTTCTTGCTGTCGCAAGTGCAATGATAGATGCAATTTACTTTAAAGCTGTTACATATTTAAGATACATCTTGAGATACTGTTTATACGATTTTTCCAAAAAATAATACTATCAAGATTACTGTTTACCTGTTATAAGAATTGTAGTTTATCATTTGGACAGTATGACAGTATGATACAGTTCACGTTTTAGATTTAGAGTGGGATAACAGATCCTTTGTTGAAATTACATATAAAGCTGTTGTTACTGTTTCATTGTCAAGCAAGCAAAAAAAAGACGAAACTGAGTAACCTGTTCGGTGCTCATGAAGGAATGTATACATTTTTCGGCTTCATCCAAGGGCATAATCGAACGGTATAGGAGCATTTAATCAAACTATTACACACAGAGAAAATGATATGAATGAAGTCTGGCTTTGTATGGCCGTTTGTTGCAAGGGCCGCCGGATCCTGATGCTATATTTCAATAGTAAACAACATCATCCACTTAAATGTTCAAATACAGATCCTTCCGAGATGCGATGATCATGGTTCTGATGTGGTTGCATGCAGACTCATAATAAAAGTGAAACGATCTGTAGGGCTTACACATGCGTTGAATAATAACGGCGCATATATCTCTTTAAGAATTTTCATTCCAAACATTCTAACTACGCTGTCATGTCAAAACATCAACAGATTATGTATATGGATGGTAATCAGACATTTGTTTGTTGTAGATAATGATACTTTTACTTTTATTCTAAGCTACAAGTCACATGGCTCAAAGTCTGTGTTTAGAACCATTACGCTCTTATAGCGCGAGCTTGCTTTTAGACAGACTGTTTTGGATATTATATCATATTACAATCATTTATGTCTTGCTAACATGTATTCCTAAGTGCACATGTTCATCCTATTTCCTGGTTTAGTCATAGCCTATTTGATGTTCCTGAGTACAAACACATATTTATAGTGTTTTTCCATTATCTTCGATAGGAATTGGTGAGTTGTAAAAGGTATAATTGGCCAGATGATTATGTCACGGACATAAAATATATGTATATGTATTTGTATTTATGATTTTGTTTGTTGTTGGATGAATGTGGGATGTGCTCCAGACGGTGGTACGGGTCGTATTTAGTCCGTGA
>VICI01004309.1:0-11214 GCA_019593645.1 Akabosia matsudoensis
TAGATAAGAAATTGTTGACTTGTTATGGAATTCTATGAGGGATAAACCTGTTAGTGACAGAGTGACACAGGCACGCAGAATCGATGAATATTTTTGTGATATTAAAGCATAACTAAACGTATAAAACAAAGAATCAAGGTAAAGTAATAAAAAAAATGTTTCAAAACTGTCTACATAAAATATCAACGATAGAAGCTACGAAGAAAGTCTCTGAATGGGTTTCCATAGGTAACATTAGTCTTCAAGTTTTTGCACAGCGAATCTAATCTAACTAAAAATGTGTGCTAAGTAGATACTTAGATTAGTACCATGGTTTTCTTTTGCTAGTATTTACTCATAACAAAAATGCTTTATAATTTACGCATGCTAAGTCGTAGACGCGTAACTCAATGAAATGGTTTGTTTGTTTGAAAGCTTTAATTTGAAGAAAAGTAATAATGTTGCTTTTATTTTTGAAGAAAAATATGTTCGCATGCTGAAAAATGTAACAAGTAAACCTACTGATGATATGTTTCACAAGGTGATATTTATTTAGGAATTTATAGTGTACAAGAAAATGAATGTTTACCAGAGCAAAATAAACATTTTTGCTGATTGAAAAAGAATTGATTCCCCGTGGGGTACTTGTTTTAATCATATGAAAAATCATCTCTAGACTTGGCATCGGATTGTACTTGATGGTGGGTTGCGCGCGATGAAAACCCTTCCTTGCAACTCAGCAGACTTGAGTTTATCAAGCATTGCATGAATCTCAGCTGTTGTGTTGCTGAAAGCTGCTGCTTTTTTATTTTGGTGACTAGTGCGCGTGCTAAAGCTCCTGTAAAACAAGCGTTTTTGAATAAGAAATCTTAAAGTGTTTTGAAATGGTCAGTCCTGTGGCGGAAGAAGGAGCTAGTCCAGATGAGGATGTGTCAATTGCTGTGACAACATCCGGCGGAGTGCCCACGACAACGACTACAACCACAACAGGAGGGAGCAGTAATCCTGGGAGCTTGACAACTTCCTCAGGAGGAGGGTTGACCGGATCGTCGATAAATGGTGTTGCCAATGCAACTGCGCTTGAAACAGTCTTAGCGACTGCTGGATATGATCACACAATTAAATTGTGGCATATTCATACCGCGCTGTGTGTGAAGACGTTTCAGCATCCAGATTCGGTGAGTTGAAAATGTTTTTGAAATGAGACTGTGGATGTGGTGACGAATTAAATGAATCACTTTTCATTTGTTTCAGCAAGTCAATCGGTTATGCATCACTCCAGACCGGAGACTTATCGCTGCTGCGGGTTTCCAACACGTTCGATTGTACGATATCCACGGGGCAACTCAAAGCCCTACGTTGAACTTTGAAGGAATCCAGAAAAATGTGACTGCAATAGGGTTCAACAAAGATACGCAGTGGATGTACACAGGAGGGGAAGACTACAATGCTCGTATTTGGGACCTGAGAGTTAACAATCCAACTTGTCAAAAGTTATTTTTGACCCATTCCTCGCCCATAACATCGATTGCTCTACATCCGAATAATGTCGAGCTGATTGTGGCAGATTACAGTGGGACCATTCACGTCTGGGACTTGAGGAACGACAGAACTGAGCAGTTGGTATGTATATATTAGTGGTAACCCTTGATTGAATACATTTCTGGATGGTAGTATGCAATAATAATGGTCTTTTTTTACTCTTTAGATTCCAGATCAAACCTCTTCAGTGCCAGTTCAGGATGTAGCAATAGATCCGTTAGGAAAATTTCTCGCAGCAGTTAACAACAAAGGAGACTGCTATATTTGGACCTTGGACGGTTCGTTGATTATATGTAACTAGAAAGCAGATGAAAAGTTCCTTTACATAACGATATAATTATTTATTCAACATAGACACTGACGGTGATCACTTGAAGTTAAATCCGTTTCATCGAATGAAAGCGCATAAACGATACGCACTCAAGTGCTGCTTTTCCCCAGACTCCTCGTAAGTGAAGTATCACAAAGTAAATCTCTAGGGTTATTTTACTTGCCGTGCCACTTGTTTAATTGCCATGAAATTGTATTTAATTACATAAAAGCCTCCTGGCAACAACATCTGCAGATCAAACCTGTAAAGTATGGAAGACGTCAGATTTCTCTCTTGTTTCCGACTTACACTGCTCAGGGCAAAGATGGGTGTGGGATGCTGCATTCACGGGAGATAGCCAATTTGTTTTAACAGGTAAAAGCTGTTTCAATATTTGCGTAGTAATTACTTCTAAATTGACAAGCTCTAGCTGTGTGTTCTTTTGTAGCATCCTCTGACAATCTGGCCAGGCTGTGGTCAGTTGAGTCCGGCCAATCGAAACGAGAGTACAACGGGCATCAGAAGCCAGTAACCTGTGTAGCGTATCGGGATCCTAGCATATAGACTTAATTTCGAAAAGCTTTAAAATATATACACGAACAATATGCGATATCTGTGTTTAAATGCATTTTATTATCGTTTTGTAATAAATTCTAATACAAACAGGAAGTGTTACAATGTTGGTTTTGAAAACACCGGCATATCATGTTTTCCTTATACAAAGCTATGGATACAAACAGTGGTAACAGGACACAAAAGTATTTGGTATCTTATCAAAAAGTGTTTCTTTTTTAAATTTATGTATTGCATGAACTCGAACACTATGAATTTTTGTTTTTTATTAGTTATCCGTTCGAAGAACCAGTGGAAAAAGTACTTTCCATTTATCAGTATTCAGTATTGATATCTATACTATCACCTAGTCGTTCTATAAGTCACCTGCAACTATAATATCAAACTGTAAGGATATTTGTCTTTGATGTGTCCGGATTTGAGTTGTCAGTGAAGGTATTCAGGATGTAGTTAGGTTTTTACTTAATTTTCTCCCTATCATTCCAATTCCAATCAATTATGAAATACTTGTCAAGTAATACTTTAGCAGGACAATCTACCAGACAAAATAGGAAATGAAAGAAACTTTTAGGATCCTTTTTGGTAGTACTACTTTTCCACTTCCTGAAGTTGGAATTTAAAACATTTCCATGCATGAGAATAGTATATTAAATTCATGCAGTTTGCAGAAATCCATTTTAAAATTCATCACAGTTGTAGCATCGACAGAGAAATATTATTTTGTTCATAGTAATTACAAGTTATTCATGAGTTTTCGTAGGAAAATGTGTTATTGTATTTGCAGTTGGATGAGAAAATGTTTTCTTTTTCAGCCAGGTCAAAATAGTCACGAGGATAAAAAAAGTATTAAATGGAGAACGTAATCTCTTCATTACTCAAGATGTGCATTTGAACCCGGTGTGTAATAGATTGCTAAAAGGTTTCTTTTGTACAAAGGCACTTGTTCCCTACTCAAGAAAATTATTCAATTGTTTTAGGACAAAGTGTGCAATGAGGTATACGCAAATTGAGACTGGACTTGGCTGAAAACCATGAAATAATGCCAGATTTTGTGATGTGAGTGGTGAAAAGTTTCTCCCTTGGCCTACAGAAAGAAAGAACATAAAGTTGTGCGCATGCGAATACAATTTAGATACGAAAATACTATCAACTTTCTTTTTTGCAGAGATTCGGTAGTGACCAGCAGTAGCGCGTTAACTCTGCAGAGAAAATAAATTGCTTGAAGGTTTTGCTTTACTAATTCATATGAGTTTATATGCTTTTTAGCTAGCCGACTTTTTCTTTCTGGTAGACTGAAGTGGGATTGGAATTTGATTTAAAAAAGACTAAAACGAATTCCCTTATAATTTATGTTCAAATTAGCATTACATCTAGATACTATACAACAAAAGTATTAAATATATAGGTTGTCTTTCCTTGTATATTGTGTAGTTTTTATAGTAATATGACGTTTTTTTCTGAGATGTTAGTATAAAAATTGTTTGGAGGAAGTATACAAAAAGTCTAGAGAAGATAGTTTTACAGCTACGATAATCGAATTTGGAAATATCTTAAATAAGTTGTGAAATATGGGAAGATACTGAGCACTAATATAACGGCAATGGATGACTTTAGGCTGGCAGAGCCACCACACTCTTCCCTCAGGGAATCCTCCTGCAAGAGACAAGATACAAAAGTGAAAGTCGTTTACTACCATGGCACTGTCTTTATGTTTTCCAGAAGAAAGGACATATTGAGCTTGTAATGATTAATGAGCTGATATACTGGAAAAAGGAGAGTGTTCGGGTGTGTTTGGCACAGATAAGGAGCCCACCCCTAAACCAAGGTTGTTTATTCTTTTGTTTGTATTTATTTGAGGGAAAAGACCATATTTCCTCACCCGTTTGTCGTAATCGTAGCACGTGGTGGAAGGCTTCTTCCTTTCGAGATTGATAATGGGCACTCTACAAATCTGGGCGACGACTTCATTGTGAACGGTCATGTTCTCGAGGTCCTCCTCCAGCTCATAGTGAACTTCGCTAGGCTTGATTGAGATGCGCTCGTTGTTCCCATGCCCTGTGCAAATTCCTTGAACAACGAGAAGAATGAGATTCGTTCGGTTGATCAGGTGCACGGCATACTCCCTATAGGGACAGAACATAAACGGGATTAAATTAACAAAGACAACGCGAAGAAAAGTAACGAAGCAAATAATATTTTTATTTGCAGTGTGGTTATAAATGGAGTGTGTGGTAGTTATATAATTCCTTTTATGACAGATTTTATTGCTCATCAAACTGATAGTTTGGTAGATTTATGGAAACCCATGCAAGCTTTTCTTTTATCTAAACAAATAAAAAATATTGTTGCCAAGTGCCCCAAAAGACTCTTGTAATTGTTTACCCTTCGTTTCCAACGCTATCACAATCCTGGAGGATTCCGGAAATGAAGCCTTCCTTCATGTATAGAGTATTGTCGTAACGTGGCCCATATTTGTACAGGATATACTCCTTGTGGCATGGACGCAACCGGGTTTTATTGATTGGAGCTAGCTCTAAAAATGGATGCCAGTTAGGATTGTCTTCTTCCATGGGTTGGTCATCCGTTACTATGAAAAAATGCGAAAAATATATTGTATACACGCATATTGTATTTTTCATGAAAGTCATGTCACTTGAATTACAACTAGCGTTCATTTTCATTCGCAAATTATTCTAGTCTTCTTTTTTTCTGCTTTCACCGTCATCCCAAATCTGACTCAAGTCATGCGAAGAGAGAGAGAGAAAGAGAGAAAAACTAGGAAAAAAAGGAATTTACGAGCAATTACTCCTTTTCCCTCGTCTCTCTTTTATAGGCATGCACATAGAGCAATCGGAATTTATTATTTTTCTCGTTCTGGTTGGGAATGAAATTGGTTAGGATATAACTGAAAAGAAAATGATGAAATTTACTGCTGAGAACGAGTCGACTGCACAGATAGGAAGCGTCTTGTATATATTCGCTTTTCCCCTCGACAAGTTCCCTCAACGTTCACTCTGATCGCTTATTGATCGCTCCTGTTATATTCTAACGCTTCAGTTTATGAACAGGCTAAAAAATGTAATCAAGCTCTCAGAGCACAAAGCATGCGATATCATCTTCATAGGAGAGAAAGTGAAAAAAAACGGAAAGCAAAATAAAATCTCGTAGTGAAGTCTGATGTATCCGGTAGTGAGTCGTTTAAAAAAAAGTGAAAGGAAGGAAAAGCACGTATAATTTAGGTTTTCTACACCTAAATAATTTGATCTCTAATGGAAGCTTCAGATTGCCCTTGAGTTTAACTTCATCTATCACCCAAGCTAATCCACTTTCTGTTCCCTGTCAACTCAGTTACGTGAATCAACTGGATAAAAAACTGGATTTTTGGGTTTAGGATCGTTACTGGATTTTCTATATTATAAAGTCTGCCCTAATAATAAGCTTCATAGTAAGCTGGTCAGGGAAAACTAGTAGAATATATATAATTGTTTGTTACAACGCAACGTTTTGAGATGGAGGAAGATAGAAGGTAATAGACGTATTTTTACTTACATTCAGCCAAAACGGAAGCGTAGTCTGGGTTGAAGAAGTTCTGCAGATTGATTTGAAGTGCTAGCCATGCCAATCTGCCAAACATCCAGCGGAGTAGCCACTTGAATGTTAAGAAAGGCTGTGGATAGAGAGAGAACAAGGGAAATACTGTTTAGTAACATGAAAGAGCAACTGATTCCTTTCATCTTTAACTACAAGAAGAGAAAGATGCCCAAACAAATGACGTACAGTTAGAAGCAAATTAGCAGCTCCTGGTCGGCTCAAAAGATGATGACAAATGGCTTGATAATCGACAACAGTCACTCTCTCGTAAATATCTTTTTTCACAAGTTCATCCATCATGCCGCCATGAATTTCTCCAAAGAATCGTCCCGTGTGTTTGTGAGTATCGGAGACAACCACAAATCCATTCTCATCCAAAATGTAACAGTCAACGAAGTTGGTATTACAAGGTTGACAAATGATTGGATCAGTACACTACAATTTTCGCATACAAAACCTTCTTTAGGCTTCCAGTTTTTATATTTTGAGGGTCTTTTGTAGTTCTGCTTACCTTAGGATCAATTGTGTTTGTTATGTTCAGGAAACGTTCTGCCATTTTAGCATGCTCGAACTGCGTCCCAACAACGGCAACCTGCATTCATCAAATTATTAACAATGCGCTCATTACACATATTCTTTTTAAACCAGTGTGTCATTTTTTGTTCTCTTTTATGCTGATTTGATTGTGTACCGGAGCATATTTAATGTCCCCATACTCTGCGACGTATTTACGAACGTAAATTGCCCGCGTTGCAGTCACCAAACTATCATTTCGCGTTCCAGCGTCGAAAGGAACAGCTACTATGAACGAAGAAGCGCCATCCACCTCAAACCGGTCCACAGCTCGTTTGTAATAGAGCTCCTCCGTTGCGTGTGGGTTAGTTTCAGCGAACGGGCTGATGTGATGAATTCAGCACAGTAATGAAGGAAGTACCATATTTCATATTTTGAACAGAACAAAGACACAAGACAGTGGGAAATCAGCAGAAATGGAGATAGTTTTGTTTGCAAGACACAAAAATATGATGCATGCTGGTATAGAGAGAAAAAAGCGAGAGAGTTCTTCCTGCAGTCATAAATCAGAAGAATAATGAAATCCTGTCTTTCTTTCAAACAACCGGGTTTTGTTTCAATCTCAATTATTAAAGAAGCAAAAACAGAGTATTATTGAGTAGCGGAATATTTTTGCAAGCTTTTGACATATTCACCTTCTGTTCTTGTTCAGCACAAGATATGATTACGGTTATACAATGGTATGTACCGATATTCAGTTAGCTTTTTACGTTGAGCAGCAGAACTTTCTCCTTACTGAATGGTAAGGTTGAAATACATAGTTTCTCAGTACCTAATTTGCAGCATCACGAAGAGCAATGATGCTGTCTCGCTACTTGACTATATACCGGTTGCCATATATGGTGTGATTCATTGCTATTATATGTTGCGGAGTAAACAAGTTTTCATGGAAACAAGAATTAATATCGTGTTCCGAGAGAAATGCAATCTACCGTGACTAGCGTTACTATAATATTATACTACCAACATCATATCATAACTGATAAATATTCAGAGGGAAATGAATAGAAAATAGACTCACGGATAGAACTGGCTGTAGTTTGAACCTGTGTAGTCGATCCACTTCGTGAGGCCACTTCGCGTTGCAATGAAAGCCACAACAGCTCCAAACGTTTGCAAAACCTGTCTACCAAAACCCCATGGAATTAGATAGATGTTTATGTAGTCCAATGCCACTCGTTCAAAATCACATAAAGGCACATTAAATCTTATTAATTAAATAATATAACTAGGGACAAGTGTAGATGAGATATATCTCCAACTGAGAAAAATATCACCCTTGGATTAGAAAGGTTGTTTCGGGCCAATTCTTCATAATCCATTGTTATCCGCTTAATTAATCCATGCCCTTTTATTTGTAACTTATCACCATTATTATTATTGCATGGATTTGTAGGATAAAAGAACCTGTTTACCAGACTTGATGCCTTTGTATTACAAAAAATAACTTCGTACAGCTTGAAGTTAAAATGGTGGAACCCTTAAAAACCAGCATTATTACGAAGCTCAACTATATGTTCAGCAAGTAATGGCATCGATGGCTTTGTCTGTCCGTCTGTCGTTGCTCTACAAGCCATACTTTGGCCAATTCGAACCAAACTTGGTGGAGCGATACTTTAGATTCTAAGAATGATTTTGTTACTTTTCAGCTCGATTGGTCACGGGTCAGGGGTCAACTTTCTGGTTTATGCATTGAGACAGGGAATGATGTATCACTGGAAAGCTCTTAACTAGGGCATTTCAATGGGATCGTTTTCCTGTTTCCGTGCCTTTTCGCTTATTTTCTTAGCCTTTTGTTTTTCAGCTTTGTCTTTTACTGTTTTGCTTTCAGTTTCGTCATCATAACAGCTTTTACTTGCGAAAATTTCATACTATTGGAATGGAACTTGCTTTCACTCGAGAAGAGTACATAAAACATATTCTTTGTTGACATAGATCATATGAAAAGCTGTGTAAACCTTGACTCTTATACACTTATAAGTTCCTTTTCCTTTATTCACAAAATGATCCAAGAAAGCAAGTTCGATCAGTCTGATGTCAGTCAGTCAATTTGATTCAAAGACTAGTTGACAGGACATAAACAAAAGTTGAACTTATCACATCAATAAATCTGAAATCTATGTATATCATGATGATACTATATTACTATATTATTATATTCCTAAAGCACTTGCACCCTCAGTAACAATGATATTCAAAGACAGATTGAATATCTAAGAAAAATAATGTTTATTGTTATTTGTGATTACCAAAGTACCTCTTACCGCGTCCGCGTTAAAGAAAAAGTAGACGGATTTTGGAATGGAAAAATAGCATTACCTGATTGTTCGCAAATGTATATATCTTGGCGAAAAGCCTTGATACATACGTGCATTAAAAGAGGAAAAAGAGAAAGCATGCAAAGAAAGTTTTTTGAGGGAATAGAAAGTGAGAGAGAAAGCATCGGAGACAAAAAAAGAGAAAGAAAGGACATGTGCATCAGATATCATGTTTGTTGAAACACACAATAATATAGCATATTAAAACTATCACTTATCCTAAGTAAATAGCTTCTATATTTGTTTTTCTCTTTGTAAGTATCTATTTGACTTGGGGGAAATATCTAAATTGTGCGGGAGAATAGGAAGCGGGTTCATAAATTATGAAACAGGGTGCCTACCTATTTATACATAATTTTGTGTTGTTTGTGTAGACACTAGGGTAATAGCCTGTAAGGATGTGGTTTACTCAGGAAATGAAATTCAGACAGGCATGATTTATGATTTAAACGGATTTAGTTTTACATACAAGTCCTGAAGGAATGCAGATGGGGAAAAGAGAGGAGGAATGTGTTTACGGGTAGTACCCACCCGACCAACATTAGGGAATACAGGAGACGTCGAGAATGCGAGTTATCTATATAGGATGCTGCTCTTTTTGTACTAGCTTAATATTGCCTTTATAATGGATGCTGGAGCACATTAAGATTAAGGATTTCTTAGTGGTTGATAAATCTACTAGGGAAAAGAGACTTTTTCTATTAGAAGGAAACCCCCATATGACTTGCCAACTAGGATAATTGTGATGACCTATAATATGACTACTTGGAGCTAACAAAACAACTTTTAGAGAGATAAAGCAGCTGAGATACTTACGAGGGACTTTGGTTCAATTCCTTCACCTTGTCTGTGAACGTTCCCGTGACCCTGGCGTCAAACACAAGGCTCTGAACCAACTGCTTGTCACCTTAAGAATCCAAAAAAACATCATTCAGAAGGAACTTTTTCATTATCTTATTCTATTGTCTGGCTTGTGAACAACGCCCTGCCTTTTCACGTTTTTCAAAAAATCTGGTCGTGCCTTCTCATATTGTTTCCGTTTTAACGACATAACAACTCCAAAGAAGAAGTAGAAAGAAGACGTGGAACATCCTTCTTCCGAAAATACTTTCTTTCCAATTTTTCTTCCTTTCTTTGCGAAATTGTCGTAGAAGAATATAAAAAAAAGGAGGAAAAATGCGCTTTTCGATTAAGAGAATGGTGAAAGTAATGTCGAAGTCAGACTCCTTTTTATTTCATTCGGGAAAAAATATATATCTCAACACGATGTAAAATGACATCTTAAAGTATAACAATGAGGCACGGAGACATGAGCGGTGAAAGAGGTTCTATTGTGCTTTTCTTCTCTTTCTCCTTGTATCACTTTTAATGTTTTTCTTTTTCTCGTTGCCAACAAATTGAACTGAATTTTTTTCCTGTACGCGAACAAATCTGCTTGTGTGATACGTGAAAGAAATAGAATTGCAATGGAGAAAGCCATTATACAGTCCAGTTTTTTCTCTTGAAAACACCGCATACTATATACCGGCTTAAAAAAAAGAAACATTTATTTTGACAAGGACCCACTTACAGTCATAAATTTCCCTCCTCTTTTCCTCGATGCCGCCAACCTGTTTTTTTATTCCAACATTGGTATTCTTCCACTTCCAAGACTTGGTAGACGAATCACTGATATTTCGAAGAAAGTGAATCAAAACGTCTTCTTTCGAAGTCAAGCTGTCATTCTCCTGCTGAATGTACTCGCAGTAACTCCAGTCCGGGTTGAGACGCCACCTTCGTGGTTCACCCGGCTTTTCGAAAAAAGAGACTACATCTTTTCCCAGGGAATCTCGACGAATCTCCAACTGTCCGTGAAACTGATACATATTTGCCATCGGCACTGTCACGGCCAGAGTATACTGTGTCCCGTTAATTTTCGCGTAAGTGTACTGCTGCTTACGAATACGGACTCGTCGCTACAGAAAAAGAGAAAATAAAAGGGCGCGTCATCAACAGGGCTATTCATATCTACTTGACTAACTATAACAAAGGCAGATACACATAAAAACTCCTTCGTCTTTCGTCTTCTCCATTATCCTGTTCACGTATGGACTAAGTGGCATCATCAGCAAAAAACTCGTGAACTGTTTTTTTATTTCAGCTATTATTACCCTATTCTTCTTTTTTTTCTTTTACAGAAAAAAAAGACAACATCAACTCATCTCTTTTCTCTTTTACTTCTCCGTTTTATCCTGATGAAAAATTAGAAGAGAATAACAGACAAAAGTAGCTTTAGCTCAAATTACAACTATTTTTTGTTGTTCCACTCTAGTAATTTAGCCTACCGAA
>VICI01004310.1:0-11214 GCA_019593645.1 Akabosia matsudoensis
ATGACAATATTCCAACAGGCCCTTATGGCTGTAATAATTTTGAAGGAAATGTCACATAATTCATAACTTTTTCTGAATTGACAACATCCGCCGGCCCATCAACCGTATGCTATCACTATCACATACAAATTGCATAGATGTATACATTTTATATACCTATGTATATTCAAAAATCTGTCTCAAGAAAATTTGTTTTTGCATGAAGACCGCAACCGACTAGGATTACAATCGTTCAAAGTGCCTAGCTTTTGATTAATGTTTACAAGGTAATTTATGCATATTCCTACCCAAATCCATGCCTCGTCGAAAATCTTTAGAACAACTTTTCAAAAAAATTGACCGAGGGATTTGGATAGCCATGTTTGCAATATGATTCAAAACTGACCATCAGCAAAACAGCATCATGGCTCCATAATGGGAAACTTTATGTTGCATATCTTCCACTGTACGTTTTGAATCCAAACTATAGCATAATATAAACCGGTCCCGACTATATGTACATCCACTGGAAGAACTACAAGATTTAGTTCCAACACTACAGTTTCCGCATATACCATATAAAATTCTTTTTCCAAAAGAAGAGAGCATTGAACTCGTTTAAATATGATGTCCAACTCGTGTGCAGGATGCAAAAATCATGAACATGCAGTAGTGTCTAGTGTCTAGCTATAATTTATTTTATATTATAAATACCTGCATACCTACCAATAATTTGCAAGATACACCTTCAAATCCTGCAATACACAATATTTTTTACCATTACAAGGTAGACCTGGGAAAACTGAGATTTCCTCTTCTGTGTGAAACTTCTGCTTTGTCGATTTTTGCACATCTTTTCCATGCTCATCATACCGTCTATCTCCAAATCTCTCATAGACGGATTATCTTTTCGTTACACTCTGATTTCTTTATTTCAATTCTTTAATAATGTATAAAGCCTAGCATCGTGTATGTGTTTTCTGCTCCAAAGAAAAAAGTACTATACTGCTAAAAAAAGTAATAAAATTGATAGTACACAAAGGAAAATGATAGAGCTCACAAAATGTTTTACATTCTATATGAACCAAAGCAATACTATAAGGTTCCAAAAAATGCGTCATGGTGTAACCCAATACAAGCACATTTCTTGGAAGAATGCTCCTTAACAAGACACTAAAAGGCTATGAGATAGATAGCTTATCAATGATAAACCTTCATAGGCGAAAATTGTAGCCTGCTTGAGTTAAGGACTGGGTCGTTGTGGCCTGGCTCTGGGGAATCCCTTTTTCTCAATGTGTTACTTTATGACACGGATGCTACATTGCTAAGTTGAGAGATTGAGATTTTGTTATTGAGCCTTTTTTCATTTTCATGCATGTAATAGAGAATAGAATGCAGTAAAGGTAAAGAGTTTTTTGTATACATAGGAATTCGCTCACATTATACAACATCGTGTGCGGGAAATCATCAAACTTGTTAATATGAAATGTGTTTTCGTTTTTTCGTTTGACAACATTGAACGAGAATCGCATATCGCATTGTTATTGAACTTTGAATGATAAATCATTGCAGACAAGTTTGGTATATGAATTAGCGTTGTAAATTTGTAAAAACAAATTTATCGACAATGCCATCTCCGGATTCGACAACGACAGGTAAGTTTGACATTTGTGCATTATTAGTTTTGTGGAAAACCCAAAGTTGACATTGTAAAATTTTGATTTTGTGAAGGTTTAGCCGTTGAAAATGGCACCGGGGGTCATAGTTATCATGAGGATGACCACTCTGTACTTATGGTACCTGATAGTGTCACAGAGCACCTTGATGATGTACACAATGAAGACGGAAAGAAGGGAAGCCGACATCGCCCTAGGAAGCGGAAGCTTTATCAGGAAATTTGCAAACAAATGGAGTTCTACTTTAGTGATGCCAATGTGACGAAGAACAGGATGATGCGGGAGATAATTGAAAGGGCAAATGCATCTTCTGCCGGTTACGTTGATCTTAATGTTTTCCTGGATTTTACTAAAATTCAACGATTGACCGCATCTGTTCACCACATTCAGAAAGCGTTAAAAAATTCTCAGAAACTTGAGCTCTCGGAGGACGAAGAGAAAGCTAGGAGAAAGGTACCTTTTGACGCGGCCAAAGTGAAGTCCGATGATGCCGTTGAGGAATGCACAATTTACGTTGAGAATATACCCCGAGACGCGGAGCACGAATGGTTGGAGAAAATTTTCCAAGCTTTTGGGCCAGTGGCATATATCTCATTGCCAAAGTTCAAAAGTGGATGTCACAAAGGGTTCGGGTTTGTTGAGTTTGATGACGTAAATGCAGCAAGACGCTGTCTGGAAGCCTACGGAGAGGAAGGGGCTTGTTTGCCAACTGATATTGATCCTGCAGACCTACGAAGTATCCAAAGTTTTAACGAGGAACAAGGGAAAGGAAATGACGATGGTTCGCGTAAAAAGAAGAGAAAAGCTGGCGAGGTTCTTGCAAAAGACGAGGACGAGCCGGAAGTCAAAAGGGAAAAACAAGACAACTCAGGTTCAAGTTCAGATGAAAAACCAGTTGACGCCGGTGACGGAGGGGCCGACGATGAAGTTGACACCACCACAACCTCCAAAAAGAAGCGAAAGCGAAAGAAAAATAAGTCGAAAAAATCTGGTGATGCCAAGCTGGAAAGCGAATCCATTATGCTCAAGGTTCTTCCCAAGAAAAGCTGGCGCCAGTTGAGAAATCGTTACCTGAACTTGCAACGCAGCAATATGGCCAAGTTTAAGAAGCAACTACAAAAGGATTATATTCGTCAGCAGCACTTTAAAAACTTCCACCAGCCTGAAGTTCAAACCCTCAAGGAACCTGAAAGCGTAGCTGATGACTATACGGAAACCAAGCAATTAGATCACATAATGGAAATAAGAATGACAAGTCCGGAGGAATCGGCGGAGAAATTTAGACATAAGATGACTGTAGAACTTGCTGAGCAAGATGAAGACGAAGCGTTAATCAGTGGATTCATCAAATTTGTTGATTACAAAGACAATGAATGTGTCGCCCATGTGAGAGTTAACGCAGATGAAAGTTACTCAACAAGAGCGGACGCATTACTGAAAAAAACGAAGGAAGCTTATTCATCAGCCCGATTTCTCACAGGCATGATTTTCGAATATTTTTTAAAATTTTACTAAGCTAATAGGTTTTGAAAGAATTTTTATTTCTATTGTGTGATTTTTTTATGCAGATTCGGAAGTAAACGAATACAAAAGGAATGTGCAAGCAGCCCTAAAACAGAAGCAAAAGGAACAGCCCTCAAGGAAAAACAATATACGAGGAAAGGACCGACTAATGAAGGCAGCGACCAAGTCCAATCATGTTAGGTTCAATGAAAGCAGTGATGACGATGAAAATCCAGAATCCGTTCCAGTAAAATTAGAAAAAGATTAGATGATATGCTATGGTTTGTGGTTCTGCGCAAAATTCATTCGTTCTATGAATATCATATTATTGTTAGCAATTAGTAATTAGTTCATGATTCGCTCATGTGAGTAGTTGTACTTACTTCAACTTAAAAAACCGAAATAAGTAATTATAAGTTGACAGTTGCACATAATGCTGAAATAAAATCGCTAATAGATGACACTGCAGTTCAAAAATTAATGTATGGATAGCTAATTATGATGGAATTCGGATTTTTTGTGGTGAATTTTTATATTCATATGAATATGAGTTCGTGCATCATAGTGAATCACATTTTACCACTACATCTATATGAACCACAAATGAGTACTAATTGCGTAGAGTGCACTTTAGTATGTAGCTCGTCATGTCATCTGTACACACGATTGATTGGTAAACATTCCAACTGAATGTACAAAAACCAATACTGCTACAAATTTTGCGATAACAATAATACCAGCAACAATTCATGGGACGCTTTTATGTTTGGGTCCAAACTTATATGAGTACGTACATACATGATGAGCCACACTGAAAAGATCACAAGTTCAGGCAATTAACGACAGCGATGCATACGTGACAAATAGAAATGACAAAAGATATTTCTACATAGCCTACTGCTGGATATTGGATTATGGTGGTAGAAATTGAAACGTTTTGGATGTATTGTGGTGTGGTGATTATAATTTGTGGCTTGTGAGTCATTTCTTTGTATTAGATGAAACATGATCGTAGATGGCTCCGTCCGACGTACTTCTACCAGTTAGGCTGTTGTAATGCAAATATTATCTGAAAGATAATATATGTATTTCAAACGAAAAAGTTTTATCAGGAAGATAGATATAATCGCTCAGACATTATCACACGGATAATGTAACTGAAAATTGGCTGTAAGCGACACGCATACTACAGTTAGACACCAAGGTTGTAGGCAGTTTCTTTCGAAAAGTTCACTGGTGAACCATTTTCGTGTTCCAAATGCAGTAAAGGGGAAGATGTGAACAACTGTCAACAACTTATCGACATTACTTTACATCCTCATACATAAAAATTTAAAAGAGAAGAAGGCAGGAGAAGGTCCTGAGAGCATTTTTGTCTACCTTTTTACTATTCAAAATGAGTCAGACACCTCAACCCGTTGCCCCACCTCCGTACTCTGAGGAGTACGACAAACCGCCGTCGTATTTTAGCCAGCACCACCAAGGAAATGGTATGCGTTAGATAATGATAATATTCCTACATGTATGTACTATCCAGTACCTGCTCTGAAGAAGTTTTTTTGTTGTTTTTAGCACCTACTGTTCATGCACAACCACCTTACCCCACGCAGCCCCCAGGCGCGTATCCTCCACAGGGACCAAGCATGTATCCTCCACCACCTCCTCAAGGTGGGCCACAGCCACAACGAACTGTTATAGCTGTAACTACAGCTCCTGCGTATGTGGCCACTGGACAACAACAGATTCTTGTGCTAGGAGACTGTCCAAGATGTAGAGTATGTTGCCTCCCACTGTTAAGTCAACATTTGTGACTCTATTCAACATTTATCTTACCGTAATTATTGGACACTTCTAGATTGGATTTATACGCAATGACTTTGACCTCTGTGGTATTGTCCTAGCCATAGTGTTCTTTCCTATTGGAGTTCTTTGCTGCCTTTGCATGATGGACAGACGGTGTAGTCATTGTGGATATCGGGCATAGGCAAGTCCCATACCCTACGCTGAACGCTAATCAAGGAAACCAATTGTAAGATAAAACTTAATCCGCAAATGTATTTTTGCATTTTTAGCATCGTTCTTTATCTACAAACAACACGATATCGAATTCATAATAACAAGGACATTATAACATAAATGACAAGCAAAAAATATAGCTCATACTTTATAAAAAATATATTAAGACGAAGTATACCACACATTAAACTATTAAAGAAAGGAATACAATAAAAATATGCCAAAATACGATATATAAGTTAGGACTAATTATTTGCCACATTCTTAGAAAGTACTAGACAACCTGAATGCCATAAAATCCATCCTTCTGTTACCTAATGCTTCCTTTTCACAAAACGTATCATAATGAATCATTATTTTGGTGTGTACTCAATAGAAATCTTACAAATAAGCAAATTATTCTACATAGCATACCTGGAGTTAAAATGCTTTGCTTCATTTATGAATTTAACCTATGATTTCATATGAACGCTTCCAACACATATATGTCTATGCATGCATCCGTCAAGATTTACATCAAACACAAGACTCACTACGCAAAAAGCCTCTGGCTCCCTTGTTCATATGGTGAGCATGGAATTCATATTAAAAAGTAAAAAGTGCAGTATGTATGAAAGATATGAAATGGGACCATCCAATCTTCACCACTACAAAAGCCAACAGCTAAGCTCTACGTGTACAAAAAATATGCAGAAGCTCTTTCGGCTTCATACAAAACTTGTCATCTGTATTGTACCTGTTTTCGCCTAGATAGTTACAAGAAACTGTAGTTAAATTTGTTTCTGCTAAACTAACGGGCTTTTGACAGCCCATTGACAGGAAACCGAGATGGAGGGATTTACAGCATCAGCTCTCCTCTCCTTGTCGGTTTTATACTTTATGGTAATGTGTAATGATATAATACACCGCTTTATCTATGGAATATTGTGCTAAAATTTGGAGCAAGTTGCATAAATGTTAAATTGAAATTTTTATGAATGTGATACAGATAAACTATGTTCGAAGCGAACTCTCCGTGGAAGACTGTCTTACCCTTGGGTACAATCGCGCAAGTTTGTTATGCTCCTCGTGTGACTTGTTGGAAAAATTTGAACTGTCGTCATTAAAGTATATTTTCGTTTACTAGATCTAAAGTCAGTGTGACTAATGGTATTGATGTGTAATTTAATTTTGTATTCCATTGTAATGTGCAGGACAGACTGTCTCAAATGCTGTAAAACTGATGACCCGGGTCCAGAAGAGAACACCGTAAAAAAGTACCCGAAAGCTCGTTTGGAAGTGTGCGGGTGAAAATTGGGAGGCTTCCCGCAGGTCCAAGCTTTTGTAAAAAGCGACCGACCGGGGAAGTTCCCAAATCTTCAAGTGAAATATCTTGGAGGGCAAATGCCACAAATCAAGCTTATCGAAGCGGATGGCTCAGTCGCTGAGACGTTGTCAATAACGAAGTGGGACACTGACACCATCGTAGAGTTCCTGCAGACACATCTTGAGGGGCCGAGTGAGCCAAGCGACGATTCCAAAGACAACTTAATAACAAATGAGATATAAAAAAAGTGTAGATTACTCCGTCATAAAGCAAGTTGAACGCAATCCCATCCCATTCTTTATCATTCATATCGTTTCCTAGAAGTATAAAACTGAAAGGGATTTTATCAATATTTTACTACTGGGAAGACATAGAAGTGTACACACTAATGAAAGCTTTGTTTTAAATCAGATTTTCTGTGGGACTAAGCTGGATGCTTTTACTTTCGTGTGTACAAAACTTCCATATCTTGCCAGTTGCAAATGTTGGAAATCACTCTCATACTTGAAATTACAAGCTTTAAATGCTCAAAATGGTTTTCATGCTGATTTTCAATAAAACACACTCTTTCTTAAATACACATAACCATTTTAATGTTCGTTTCTCTTGAAATACAACACTTTACAACATTTCCATTCATTTTGCGATAAATTATTACCCTACGGTCAACTGTGCACTGCTACGGTGTCATTTATAAGGGACTTCAAGGTTATATACAAGTTATCAAGCAAATGTAATATGGCTTTGACAGTGATTAGCAATAGGCGTAGCATCCTGTTTTAATTATTGCTTGACGAGATTCCATGTGCCACGTTACTCAAATGTATCAAGTTGCAAATTTCTCATGGTACGTATAGGGACTATTGCGAAAATGCCGATTTTTCTCTCATTCACTTTGACTTTGAGTGTAGAACAGTTACTTATTGCTTTGATAACAAAAGTTTACAATATTGCACGTCAAAAGAAATACTGTCAGTATAAAACTTAATATAAAGTTGTAAATCGAATTATGAAACTGATCTAAAGTGGGTGATCAATGATGAGAATGTTTTAGACTTTACCTTCAAAAAAGTGTAACTGAACATTTCCAGTGGAACATTAGTTACTGATTACCGATATATTTGTGTGTCAAATATTGCTATCGACTATGACAAGATTCATTGGAACGATAGGGAGCATTTCAGGCAACTTTGACAAAATTTCTGTACTATATTTACCTGATACATTCACGCACAAAGTTAGTATTCCAGAATATTCTATAATAAATGCACTAAATTAATAACTTAATGGATAGAGATTCAATGCATCACAACAAAAATTAATATCACCAGTGACGTGCATGGTATTTGGTTTTTTCAATAGGTTATTCAGTACAATACAATAAAAAATTACTATTGATAAAAAATTATGTGCTTTGTTGTCTATATCAGGAACAATGCTGTAAATTAATTACATATCAAAGGCCTAAGAAAACTTCGATGACGTAAGGAGAGATAAGGTGAAGTCGTGCGCTAAACGTATTGATATTTTTCAGACACAAATGGAAACAGACGTAATATTTTACTTCACGCGTTTAACTCATGACCACTGGTGAAAACCGCAGAAACATACTCCCGCACAATTCTCTCCAAGAAGTGTTCTGGCTTAGGGAGCATTCCCTCCAAGAAACCATTATGTCCCCCTTTTGATGTAACAAGCAGGGCTAGCTTGGAGTTGGCATCTTCCGCCTCGTCGTATGGGAGCACTACGAATGACAGAAGAAAAAACATGTCACTTTTCTCTCTCTAAAAATATTGCGATAATTTTCATTCATACATTTTCCAGGAGTCGCAGGGTCATCCTCAGCATTCATGCAGAAAACTGGAATGGAGAACTTGAGAACGCTTCCACGGGAAGAGGCATCTTGCCAGTAGTCCTTGACAGACTGGTACTCGAACTGAGGTACAAGTAAAAGTTGATCAAAGTCGTAGATGGTTTTCGCTTGCATAGCCTTCTTGTAGTCCACTGTCGGCTTCCATGCGTTGTCACCCATTTGCTTGGAGTATTTAGCTGCATTCAGCTTCATCCAGCTTAAATGCTGACGATGAATCACAAGTCGGTTAAGGTAGTGAGGAGCATTCAAGTTGTTGTAGCCACGGACCATATCCCATCCCATTGAGATCATCATAGCAGTCACCAAATACTCTTTGGCTTCTTTAGGATTCTCACGAATGTATTTAGCCAGAACCATTCTGGAAGAGAAGATCAGAACATGGATTAGCATGGTTTTCAAGCGTGAAGGTAGTTACTTATGTGATAATCAATCATCAACGTCTGTATTCACTTACCCTCCAGCAGACTGGCCAATAGCCATAAGCCGACTTCCCGAAAACTTTTTCTTAAGGTATGGAATCACTTCTTGAACGTCATCGCAGTCTGCGAACGTATTGAACTTAGGACTTTTGAAGGTGACCCCACAGTAACCCCTGTAATTAAGCACAGCCGCAGTGCACCCAGCCTTGACTACAGTATTGACCAATGACGACACAATTGTAGTTTTGGTAGTGCAGAAAGATGCAGGCAAAATCAGGACGACGAGGGGTTCCCCAGTCATTTGACATTCAGGTAAGACAATATCCAGTGCCGCTTCTCCACCATCTCCGAAGCGAAAGATTTCCCGTTGAATGTTCAGCTTTTTACTGAGATTCGGACGGAAGGGCACAGATAATACAGTCTGCAGGATTCCACTTTGGACGAACAAAGGCGGTTTATAGCATTCCTTATGAGTGGGCACATGTTTCTCCAGAAACTGTCGCAACGTCGGATTTCCACTGTACAGCTGGGGTTTCTGTACATGGTCAACAAAGATATTAAAGAATAAAGTAATTCAGGTTTATTTAAACTTCAATGTAATGAAAATGTAAGCATCATCATTACCTTTACAGCAAACATGGCATAGTGAACAACGAAGAGAATCACCGCACAA
The DNA here is from genome assembly GCA_019593645.1 of Akabosia matsudoensis. Taxonomy (NCBI): domain Eukaryota; kingdom Metazoa; phylum Arthropoda; class Collembola; order Entomobryomorpha; family Paronellidae; genus Akabosia; species Akabosia matsudoensis. Next base: position 9,446 of record VICI01004310.1, read on the forward strand.
ACCAAGATCAAAATTGACGGACTCGAGTGGAGAAGTTCCGACGGCTCAACAAGCAGGGACATCATTGTTACGTCCGTTAAAAACTTCTAAAACTCTTGAAATCACGCTTTCCCTTTTCCAAATTGATGTTTATAATCTTTTTCAGGATCGGCACCATAAGACGAAGATCCAGTCAAGTTTTTACAAAATTGTCACACAACTACAACTCAAATATGTGCCATGGTCGGTCATTCCACACACTATCTAGAAAATGAGTGAAAGCAAAACTTCCTGAGTTGTAAGTTCACTGCCCCTCAAATACACACAACTGACCGCCTTGAAAACCAAAGGATGGCGTTCCGAAGGGCGTAAACTGCACACAGTGTCATTCGTTTACCACAGTATATTCTGAATTTTTTTGTATGCAAATTTTACTATAACAGTTTATCAGGTAAGCTACATAATCCACACGTCACAACTCGCCACCTCGTAACAAGTAACAAAGATTGAAGAGATCTGCCATTCACGAGAAAATTTAACTCATGCAAAAGTCACGCGTGCAAAAGGAATTCAACGTGAATGTAAGTCTTGTCTTCCTTCTCTTGAGCATGAACTGTGGAACCAAGAGTGGGCCACCCGAGTTCACTGCCAATCAGATACCAATTGAGTTTCCTCATTGAGCAGCTCTCTCCCAAGTCTGGACGCGGACCGGCTTCGCTCCATTCGGTCGGATTGACGATGACGAATTGCTGGCGGTCTAAAGCACGGTCTGTTCACACGATAGGCAACTTATCCTCCAATGAAACACCAGTTATCTATAAAAAATTATTGAGACCATGGTTGTTAGCAATACTCATTTATTCCGGGCATTGCCGCAATTTTACTTTCGTCTTCATGGTCGTATTTCAATCCTTTTCATGCAGAAATATTTTAAATACAGGTGAGAAGTTGAAAATTGAGGATAAAACATGAGAAAAATTCTGATTAGCGCAAGAAAGTTCCGAAGAAAATTATTTCTGCATGAAATGCTGCCAATTTAAACCTGAAGAAACTAGGAATAACCATATAAATCCATTTGAGTAATTTGTAATGGAATGCAGCTTGTTTGTTTGGCTTAATTTGGCATTTCAAAACCCTCACTTAAGGGTTCAAATTTGCAAAGTGGATGCATGTGTGTGGCACGTGTTTGCATGCTCCAGACTTAGACATCTTTGAATGTTTCTTGCATGCAAAACTTGTCGGATACTTTTATTGCGAAAGATCCAAGGCCAAACAAATTGCGGACAGTTGAAGCAGCAGTGAAACACCCTCTAAAAATTAGCTATCTTGTCTGGAGTACGCACGGTTTGTGGCCACATGGGAAAAAAAGATTGCAAAAAAATTATTGAATTGTAGTTCTATTTCTTGATTGCCTTGCTGGACTGAAACTGAAAGATAGAGGTTGCTTTTTGTAAGGTAATACTGGTTTCATGTGTCAGATTCCATTTTACTTATGTAATACCTACTATAAATCAAATTCCGTTTTGAGCTACAATCCAGACCGCCCGCATTGAGTAGACTGCCATCACGCCACATCCTCTAATTGGTTATGAGCATGTATGGTATTGTTTAAAGTGTCTCGATGGTTTGTAACTGGAAGGCTTTTTACGAGATTTGCGAATAAAATCAAGTAGCAAGTATTGTCTCGAAGACAAAATTTCTGAGAAACCTAAATGGCAAAGCCACTGGTACGAAAATAATTTTAGGCTGAACAACTTAACGCATATTTTGTCCTATTGAGTTTGGTCATG
>VICI01004311.1:0-11213 GCA_019593645.1 Akabosia matsudoensis
GACATGCTTATAAGTAACATGGTCATACGCCATCCCGTGATAGATGACCATAGCTGTGAACTGATCCATAGTCTTGAGACGAGGGGTCAACCTGACCTGGTGTCGCAGACTTTCCATGTTTGGTAACAGACGCATATAAATCTCGTCTTTTGCGAATTTCCATAGGCCTAGATGACGAATCTTAAGAGGGAAATGCAATCGACAGCACGTTTTAGTGCCAGTAATCGTTTCAAAAATAACCAGGTTGTATTACTAAATAAAATCTTACATGCAGCGTTCCTCTCACTTGTTCCCATTTCTCTTCATCTAACGAAAATATGTCCAATCCTGAGTCGTTTGCATACTTGATTATATCTTCCCATTCAGATACCTCGGCTTGTCGGAGCCCGTGCCTTGGCTTCGTGCATGGTAGTTTAGTTGTACTGCTTTCAGCACCTTCAAAAATGTCTACTGAAGCAAGCCACCAATGTGGCACACTATCAAAGTCCTTGGTACTACTACAAGTACTGGTGCTACTGTTGCTGCTACTGTTGCTTTTGTTTCTGCTGCTACTGTTGCTGCTGTTGCTGCTGCTGCTCCCGAAACCACTTCTACTGCTTCGGCTTCTGCCACTAATGCTGCTACCGGCGCCCATTTTCTCACTAATCAACAAAGATTGACAACATATATGAGTTTCGCTTCAACAAATCTTGTCGCATGGGGATGCGTTGTTTTTCTTTAAACTTACCCCAACCGCAATGCAGCAAGTAGCAAAATTGCTATGCAAACTGAATTGTTAGAACTTAGATGTATCAAATACCAAGTACATGCAGACAATCCAAAACAAAATGCAGACTTGTTGAAACAAAATTTATTACAGCAGCACATGTAACTCTGCTAACCCAATGCCAAAGTACAAATCTGTCTCACAATTTTTGCTTCTGGCACACGGATATTTGAACCTGCTTATTACGTTCCTTTCCAGTCTTCAACTGCGGTCGTGTAGACAAGAGACACTGCGGTTGGCAACCCTCATGTGACGGTCACTGGCGAAAATTAGAGCAGTACAACTACAAAATGAGCCGGCGGAAATTTATCAAATGCATTGACTTGCAAGGTGTCTTACTAGTGCCAGTACTAATGCAGGGAATGATTATGGCTTAGGCAATGATTGCCTGCTTGTTTTTATTCAAACTTATGGTAGAAACCCCTGTTACAGTTTTGCTCGTTTTAAAATTATTAAAATGTAACCCAATCCATTGTCCTGCCAACCCATTTCTGTACTGCCAACTTGTCCATCATAGTAGGAAATATTTGAGGGTCCACCCACTTCAAAGATGCGCCATCCCCAGCCTCGATCAAAAACAGTCCAAATCGTCGAGTCCACCCCTTTACCGAGTACATCTTTGTGGACAAAATCCTTTCCTGAATCATATCCTGGATAAGTTGCACGAGTGAGTACTGATTGACATTTTGGATTGAGTGGTAAATAAGCATGGCAGCGTGTTCGTCGAAATGCTCCAGCATTGGTTCAATTCTAGACTCGAACCCCAATTCACTCATATTGGGAAGTACGGAAATGAAAAACTCAGTTTTAACGTCCTCGTATGGAAGATGACACTAGGCACACGAAAGGTCCATGTTAACGCTGACTGTAATGGTAAAGTATGTATAACAATGCTTACCTGTGACTTTGTTAATAGCTCTTTCCATTGTAGGTCGTCAAGCATTACTAGATTCTGTTGTGTACTCTTCGCAAAAGATATTAAAATTCGCCACTCTCGATGAAACTGAAGCCTCCTTCGGATTCGTTGATTTACTTCTATTTTGCCACTTTCAATAGACAAAACAGAGTCCTCCTTCACGTGAACTGCCTCATTCGCCAATTTCTTTTCAGAAGAAGCCATTTTAGGTCCCTCTGAACTTGTAATAACTATAGAGGCTGCGGTTCCACTTCCAGTATATATAAATAACCTACAAACTTGTAAAATTTCAACTTTGCTCGACAAGATATGAGGAACGAGTACCACGGCTTTAACCGAAACGTTATTTTCCCACCAGGCCTCAAATAAAAGGGTATAGTTCTACAGAAATATATCGAATAGCCAGAGAAACAAACAAATAAACAGTACCGACACTAGTAGCATGAAAATGGAAAGTATCCACGTTATGACGATATAAAGAGTTATATATTTGAGCAAAAATGGTTGGTCTTCGTTCGGCATATCTGCTCCTATAGAAGAAATCAGCACACGCTATTCTACATGTGTTACACAGAAACGAACCTAAGCTTTGGGAGAGCACCAACAGTTCCTTAGCCTTACCAAATTGAAACTGATCTCAAAAGTCCTATGCAGCTTTACTTTATAGTGCGGTGAACCTTTCGTTTCCGGACATTTTTGTATGATAACACTTATTCAGCGGCATAGTCAGTTTTTGTACATTTCCAAAGATAGTAGCGATTTAATTTAACGAATCACATAGTCAACGATTAACAATAACAATAGAACACGTTAATAAAGTCGAGTAGTAGTAGTAACATAAAAGCAGCTAAATACTCTAACGGTAAATAAATTCATGTAGATTCCTTTAATGCACAAAGGTATTGTCAACTACGACTATATTCCAAACACTCAAGTACAAACAAACAATTTCTGTTCCTCCGCCTTTCTGCTCGTCTTGGTGGACCTCCTTTTTTTAAGCCAACAGTTGTCACCCTTAATACAATCAACTGGGGTTCCTTCACCGATTCCAAGCCATGGACAGCCCTCTGGCAAGACTCCAGGTTCGCATTTCAACCGCTCTCGTACTTGTTCAAATTCTAGAGGGTCAGCATTCCAGCACTCGCCACAAGGGAGGAGAAACATCTCCCGAAGGAAGCAATTTAGCCACATTGACGGAGTGCTCCTCGCAAAGTCAATTACGCCAACAGCCATGAGATAAATTATTGTCTTCCTGACATGTTGTCGTGAAATCACAGTCAATGAGTGATAGATGATCACAAAAGCCCATCGAACTGCCCATTTTCTATTATAGTATCCGTGAGGCATGGGAAGCATGGACCCGTCGGTGGGAAGGTGATGTGGCCACAGCGTCGGAAGCACATATGTGCACAACTCCATCATGAGCTCTTCCATGGTTGCGATGCAGGGATGCTGGTTGCAATAAAAAACACAAGTTAACACTTAAATTGATCAAAGCAACTGCATGTATGCATAAAATGTTCGTGCACTTACCCCTAGAGAAGCCATGTGCTCCTGAAAAGCACGACGATTAGAGTACACATTTGAATTAAATTCGGCAACAAACCAGATAGGCACGTAACCCGTTCTCATGATGCTCCGCCACTTGCACAGCGTAAAAACGCCCCTCTCAGCCAATATCTTCACCACTGTATCGAAATCCAGTTTCTTGCGGTACACCAGCTTCACATCAATCTGCTGCATACTCGTCTACCAGTAAAAAGATATTAACGTTAGTTGGTTGGTTGGTCAAAGTTACGGTTGCTTGGATTAACTAAGTGTATTTGTTAGTTGCTTCATTGTTCATTACCTGATTAGGTGTTAAGGTAGGAGCTTCAGCCCTAGACAGCATTTCCGATCGATCGAAAGATTCCCCAAACTCTGTCTTCAGTGTCCTCTACAATGCATACAAAAGCATACCTAGTTGTCCGTGCATCTACTGTATACGTTTAAATTATTCTTGCTTACCATGTCTCTGTCGATGACTATCCATCTAGGACTCCAACTCCAACCCAACCAGAATGCGGCTGGTGGTAGTTTTTCAAGCAACTTATCAACCACGTTAAGGTATCCCATGAACGAAATTCTTTTGCTACCTCCCAAGTAGTTTCGCAAATCTGGTGACAGCAATGTTTCTAAATGAACGTCTTGAGTAAGCAATACTAAATCCTCCTCAACGCTTTTAGCCACTAATCTGCTATCTTCTTTTGACATGTGCCAACTTATTTGCCGCTGCATGATTGTCGACAGCTTGGCCATGTTTCTCTCACGAATCCAAGCAGCTTTGTTAACTGCGGATTGGTAAGCCGAATACTCTTGCAGGTTTGTCACACCCAACTTATCTCGAAATACAGCGTAACGGGCTCGCATCTCGTCTCCTGCGTCTCCCTACATGACAATTATAGTTATGACATAAAGATCACAAATAACTTTACCATTAACAACAACATTATTCCATTTACCTACCTCTGTAATAAATCTCGCTATGATGTTCCAATCTTGCTCAAATACCCTGCCATAAGTATTTACATACTGCTCGACGGCGTAAAGAAGGCGGTGGTCATCAATTACGTTCCAACTACGAAATTCCGTCGTCACAGGTTCCTCCATATTTTCTTGTAGTCCTATATTTTATAGCAAAGGAAAACTCATTACTGCGACAACAAATAAGAACCGCAGCCAATGTAATACTAAGGACGATACAAATACTTAACTAAAATAACACGACGGAAGCTATTGAACCATGCATAACATTTGTTATATACTTACCTCCAAAACCGTTCACAAAGAGAAGCCTTCAGCAAATTCAGAAAACAGATCTTGATGTAGAAGTAGCAAATTTTGTTACTGACCCGCAAGAATATAATATGTAACAAAGTGAACATGAAAAAAACCAAACAAAAAACGGAGTTACAAACATGCAGCAAGATTCACACTGGACACAACACGTTCACACATTGCTGACTGGTTAGCATAGCTACCAGCAAAACCCGACTACGACAACTGGTATTGCAGAAACGATTTTTGTTGATGACTGACCAACATGCAAATATAACCAACCCAAACTAACGATTCCCAAAAACAAAGTACTGATTCACAATCACGTAAAGATCTTTGGGCTAAAAAAGAGAGTAAAAGATGTTTTCACAATGAAAAACATCCAGCAAAACCGAAAACAGAAGCTTATTTTGTCACCAGAAGCATTTTCACGAAACAAACTCTACACAAAATAAAAACCAGAGAAAAAGTGGACAAAGGAGATATACAGTAGAAGCTAAATTAACCCTAATTCCAAATGGAAAACGCTACTTTAGCTGAAACAACAAGGTACCCGCAGTTAAAATCCAGCAAATTTGTTGAGTAGAGAGCGACTTGTTCAGAGCACCAAACTCCATGACCTTACAATAGAAAATGAAAAAGAAAGGACCGTTTGCATTCTCCTCTTCCGTATCCAAAGTATCCGTATGCACCAACTGGATTTTGAACCGCTCCAGTTTAATTATAATAATCTCTCCCAACCCGCCCTTCAAGGGAACCCGGCAATTAATGTCAGAACAAAAAAAAGCAATGCAGTACATGATGAAGTTTATATATAAGTGAATTCAAGGCGCTATACTAAATAATGTGCGGTTTGTTTGGCAAATGCATGTTTTTCAAGAACAATTTGTTAAATATTTAATACATGGATGACATGACAGTTACAGGTTTTGACTAGGTTTTACATGGGACTGGGTAAAGGAAAACCCACGACTCCGTGCTTGCATGTAATGCAGGACATCAACATTTGCTACTTGAGTTAAAACTCTGTGAACTACGAATTCAATCTGGAAATGCTCTTAACAGCTCTTTGACTTATTTGCGACCAGATTTTTTCTTTCTGGACACACATCGCTTGCCTTTTGTACACTTGCCGCGTACAACCAAGTCCAATTCTCCAGTTGTCGTATCTCGCGTCCAGATAATAGGTGAACTGGCAGCAGTACATTCCCTCTTCAAAGTTTCCCGTGCCATCTCAAATTCCTCTGGATTTGCATTCCAATTTTCGCCGCACGGCAAGCGTATGAGGTTTATAATAAAATTTTCCGTCCAGTGTTGAACTGGATACGAGTAACAACTCAGAATTCCCACATCGACAAGGAAAAGCACTGTTTTCCGCACGTGGTGAAACGAAATTTGTTCCAGTGAATGGTAAATGGTAGTCCATGCCATTGTAGAGAAATGATGCAGCTGATACTCTTCAACTAGCAAACCATTGGGCTGCTTGAGATAATCCACCAACCAGAAATTCGGAAGTAAAAACGTACAAAACTCCAACATAATCTCATAACTTGTTTTCATTGTAGCCACCTATAACATTAAACCAACTGGTGCTGAACAGTCATAATTAATTTCAAGCAAACATTATTGCAACCGCATACTACCTCCCACTGAATTATCACATCCATCTCCGTCATGCTGTTCTCCGAATCTGGTGGCTTCCTGGAACGGGACCAAAGCGAGCGATGACCATTATCCAAAATTGAATTCCAATCGCACAACGAAAATCTGCCCCCCATTCTACCAGCAAACAATGTTTTTGCCAACCGCGAATCCAGGTAGTTTCGCAAAAAGGTGACTTCAGTTTTAACATCAGGGAGAGGTGTCTAGAGGCAATTTTGTTCGAGGTTTTCATTCAGTTAAAAACGAGAAATGGCATTCCTATAACAAGATATAAATTAACTCACAAGCATCTGAAGCTGAATTTCCATAGGAGGATTCTTCAATTGTTTTGCCCGGTTAAAATGCCCCTCATATGATGTCTCCAGATATTCCTTTGTAATAAATAAAATAAGTCACTAGTTGCTTTCCATTAAGAAAAAGGTAAACTAGGAGCAAGGAGGTATTTACCAAGTCCTTTCTAAAGTCCATGTCGTCACCTGGATCCAATTCCGATAAGACCGCAAAACACTCTGGAGTTTTAAGCAATTTTGTCCGCAATCCATCAACGACATCGAGGTAGTGTATGTATGACATTCTCTCCATTCCCCCGCACAGCTTCCACACATCTCGACTATACAGAGTTTCAAGGTGGACGTTATTCGCTAACACCAGCAAATCTTTTTCTAAATCTTCAGCTTCCCTAGACATTGTTGTCTTGATTAGGGAATAATAATCATGACGAGCCAATAACGAAGACGTCTTTGGTTTACCAAGCTGCAAGGTGCTAGAACTCTTATATGGAGCCATTTGATATGCGTCGAAATCAGCTGCAGTTTCAACATGAAGCATATCCGTTAGATGAAAATACCTTGTTTGAATATCGTCAACCAAGTTTGGATCCTAAAATGGATGAAACATACAGCAAACAGCAAGTAAAGAAAAGAACTATTACGTAGTAAGCAATTAGATAAAATTGATTATGAAATTATTGTCACCTGAAATGCAGATTGGGCCACAATTGCCCAGTCATGGCAGCCCATGTCCCCGTATGTAGCTCGTTGGAAATCGATAGCGCTCAATAGTTTACGATCAGCATGCTTTTCCCATGCAATTCTACCACCCTCTATTACAACCGCCATTTCGTTGTGACTGACGAACACCAGTGACTCGAGAAGAGGAATTTGGTAGTTGTTGCTTTGTTGAAACAAAATGTTCCAGCTCTTATAACAGAAGTGAGTTCAATGGCTTCAAAAACGCTACACCACTAGCAGCATAACACGCTAGTCCGGAAAGACATGAAGTTTTCGACTGCGGATGCAAATGCAGAAGTTTCTGAATTTATACAGCCGCGAAATTGTGCGCAAGCGTCTTAGGAATATGCAAAGCTCTGAATAGATTCTTACTCACCCTACTGCGACTTTGAGAACGTTTATTGATTTATTTAGTAAAGCTTCAAGCAATGCTTAAAGGTTGAAAGCAATACAACTACAGTTTTAGGACTAAAAACATTCCTGCTTCCAGTAGCAATTTTTACCCCTCCTACATTCAACCCAGTAATGAAGAGGAAACATTTCATTGTTCCACGTAGTCACATCCGTTTCTTCCGTCTGCCATTTGAGGATTGCTCGTACTTTTTCAAATTCTACAGGATCGGCATCCCAACATTCTCCACATGGTAATCGAATAAGCATATGAACAAAGGTGTTACACCATTCCGTAGGCGTTATTCCAAGAGCCCGAAATGCCCCGCAAACAATGAGGTAACTAATAGTTTTCCGAATGTGCTTCACAGAAACTAAAGTGAGTGTGTGGTAGATAGTTACGCATGCCAAATTTCCCACCCAAGTAACACTTCTTCTGCAGATCAATTGTTCTAAACATGTTTGGTCTTCAACAAGTTCGGGGAAAAAGAGCCAGTAGTTTGGAAGGACGTAAGCATGGAACTCCATCTCCACTTCTTCACGAGTTTTTTTAGTTACAACCTATTCAAGTAAGCAAATGTTCCCAGTACCTTCTAGTTTTGCCTTCCAGTGTTATATTTGATACATTTTTCTACAACTTACTCCTGTAGATGCCATTCTTGCTCTAAAGGCTTCCAAAGTAGCGTATTCATGACTAATACCGAACCAGGTCGGAGAAAGTCTGCCTTGTCCGTAAGCAGACCATGAGTCTCTTACGTTAAAAATCTGGCGCCACTCTTGCAATGAGAACAAGCCATTTACTTGTGTTTCCATCTTCCACTTCGTAACTTCAGGGTCGAGTGACTTTCTAAGACAAAGAAGCTGCCCTTCGGGTTCACGGTTCACAAGATGAATCTGTATTCACGCATATAACAAGAATTACTGTACAGATGTTAAATTTAACTGGCTGAATGAATCAGTATTAGCGATTAGTAATTCGTCATTACCCCTCGGGTAGGACTCAAGACCAAAGGACTCTAAATCTTGTCTTTCGCTTCTTTGGGTAAAGTTTTCACCAAATCGCTTGGCAACCTGGCTCTAAACATTATTCAAAATGAAAACATGTTATAACGAAAATGGTCGCCATAGTTTGTTTATTTTGTTGTACCAAATTATCAACAATAACCCCATCCTCAAGAGCCCATCTCGTTACAGAATAGTTGTTCCCTGTAAACTTGCTTGGCAATCTGTCAATCAATTTATCAGCTAGATCCATGTAGCGTCGTATCCCAACTCTTCCACTACCTCCAAGGTATTCCCACATTCTGCGGTCTAGTATTGTTTCAAAGTAGCTGATTTTCTTAACTTCTAAAATGTCTTTTTGAAGCTCAGCGTCTTGTTCTTCATGCATTAATTTCAAGGCAATTCTATAAGACCCTCGTGACAACGTAGTTGTACTTACTGCACATTCCCTACTGTAAACCCACGCCGCCTTGCTACTTGCATGTTGATAAGAATTATAGTCTGCAAGGGTTCTAATTTTCATCCTATTAAGTTGCTCATAGCGCAATTTTGCTGAAAGAAGGTAGCGTGGATCCTGCATTAAAATGTCATCATATTAAAAATCCCACTATGTTAAGGGGAGAAATTTAAGGCTCTTTTTCCACTCACCAGAAATGCAAATGTTGAAATCACTTGCCAGTCTTGTTCATACAACATTCCATATTCGATAATGTATTCATCGACTGTACTCAGCAACTGTCGATCAGTTTTGGTATCCCAAACTATTGTTTTCCTCTCAAGATAACCCTCCATGATATTCTTATCCAGCAACAGCAAAAACAAAACAGGGTAACACAATTCCTGAAGACAACTTGAAGTCTTGTACCAACAATTATTGCTACTGCCTGGAGCTTTGACAGGGACCGACAGGAACAATAAGCTAAACACGTATTCACAAAACTTACATATAACACAGCAAGCTTTGGGGTACAAGAAAATGTGATAGCACAAGTATTTAGATTATGGCAGCAATGTTTTCAAAAACTCCACTACAGCAAATTCCCCAACACGAGAAAACAAGTATGGCTTTTGATACAACAATGTTTGCGGCTCACAGGCACGTATACTTCTTGAAGCACGTGTACCGGTAATGGTTTACTATAATTCTGGTTTGCAGAATTGTAACTTATCACAGACACCCGTCTCGCTTGATTGTTTTGTGTTCGTATCGTTTTCAATGGCCAAAGCCAAACACAATCATGTAATGTATATTATTTTGATCCTTGTGGTGGTAGTCGTTGGGAGGTCAAAGCTATTTGCTTTGCACAATAAATGGCAATTTGCTCGTTAGATAAGATAATTTTCTTCTTATAGAAAATGAGCCATAGCACCCATAGACACTAGTAGACCTTATAGCACTCAGATCCTCAATTTGGCACTTTGAAAGTGAAACATAAATGGTACTTTCATTTTTAAACACATGAAAAAATGAAAGTAAAGGGGTACTTGTTCATGGAGTTTTTAAAACAACCTGCACATAGAAAAAAAAACCTAAAAGCTTAGGGATACTTGTTTATGGCGGTCCCCGTACACAAAAATGTCTGCCTAAGTTTCAATTGATTTTAAGTTTTTCGTAGCCAGAATGATGTTATACTTTATGCAGAGTACTTCATTTCAATGTTGCACCGGCAATTTTCTGCAGAAAATTTGTTTTTATTCTTTTACGAAAGTGGAAGACTATGGCATTTTCATCGTGGAAGCGAAATACATGTTTCACTTTAAAAGTGCAAAATTGAGGACCTGAGTGGTATAAGGTCTCCTAGTGTATTTGGGTGCATAGGTGGCATATCGTTGATGGGATTTGAACCGATGAGTTTATTGTGCCACCACATATAACCAATACAAACCAAATGATGCTAGAATTTCATGTGTATAGAAACATTTTGAGCTCCAAAATACTCATGTTCATGAATCAGCTTTGTATGCGACATCGTAGACCTTTCCTTGTTCCCTTTTACAAGTAAGCCATGAAAGTGGTGGGATTCTTTAATAAACAACTTGATTTGTTCTGATGCAATGACTTGATACTGGTGAAGGAGAAAGCAAAGACGTTTTTGGTTTAATAATTTTTATTGAAGCAAGAAAATATTTGTGAGATAGATTAAAAATTCAACATTATCTGTGTTTCACATGGTATTAGTACGGAGAAAGGTCAAAGTGACCTTTAATGGAAATTTGATATGGATTTGAAAAATTTGATAGGGCTGATCTTTATTAAATTTATTTATTGAAGCAGGAAATTTTTGTGAGAAAGATTACAATTTCAACGTATTTTCTGTTTTTCTACACTTTTTCTACAAGATACAAGTCGTTTTAATGCAATTTAGATATTCATTTAATTTGATTTTAACTTGACAAATATTTTGTATTTCTAACATTTTCGGAAGCATAAATTTATTGTCTACCTACATAGTTGACTTTCAAGATTTTTTCATTAACGAAAATAACAATTGGTAATTTTTTTTCCACGATTACAAGTATTTTTGGCATAAAAGCTGAAGAGAAAGTATTTAACTTTAGGTATAGTATTATTTCATTTGAACAATCACTCATACATGTATCTTCTGCAAATTAAATTACAATTTCTGTGTATTTATCGCAAGAAAGCTGA
>VICI01004312.1:0-11213 GCA_019593645.1 Akabosia matsudoensis
AGGAGAATTGCGGTCGGTGAAAGATTTTATGGTGGTTCTCGGAGGAGTCAGTAATAAGTTTTCTGACAATGTAGCAGAACCAAAAAGCCAAATCATTCCAGTGAGGATTACAAAAAATTCATTCGCATGTAATGTGAATTGTGAAAGCTTTGTACAATTAATGCAGAACATTTTTGATACTTCTTTAAATTTTAGGTTCATGGAATTCGTATTGCTGACGACTTTGATTATGAACAGTATAGATCGGACATTGCAGTTGTAGAGCTGCTTCACCCTGCCGTTCTAAATAGCGCAGTTCTACCAGGTAATGAAGAAAAGTAGTTCGTATAGTCTTTGTACCTTTATTCATCCTCTACTTCGATTTGATTTGCAGCATGTTTACCTGAGAATAGAGACGATTCACAACTATTCATAGCCAGCAGAAAACATGGAGAGGTAGGGTCCACGCATTCCAATTAAACATCTTTTTATGTGATTTCTGACATTAGAACGCAGTTTTATTTTCTTCTACTACATAGGTAATTGGCTCCATGATAAACATTTATAGAGAGGGAGTGTCCACTGAGTTAGAAGTCGAAAAAGCTGAAAGTCCTGCCTAATATCGATTGTGGGAGGAACATTCAACGCATACCGAGTGACAAAGAGTTTTGTGCTGGAAGTCTAGGTAAACCAATTGGATTTATTGTATTCCTCAAGTTCTTATGCGCAACATGCTCGTGAAATAGTTAGTTTTTAAATCGGTTATTGATTCTATAGGGGCAAATATTTGTAGTGGAGATTCTGGTGGGGGTCTTATAGCGACACCTAATTTCGGACTGAAGAGAAAGTATACTGTCCAAGGAATACATAAGTTATGCAAGAGCAAGACGGGTTTGCGAGAACTACGCAGTTTTTACCCGAGTCTACAAATTTGTGCCATGGTTAAAAAGTATTATATTCTCAAACGGAGCATTACCGAGGTTTATACCAATGCCTGAATATGTTTAGACTAAAGCAAATAAGTAGACGCCAAGAGCCACATTTATCACAGAAACTTAATATAGTTTTATTTGTTTGTGTGTACATAAGTATCTATCGTTAAATGAGTTGCAAGGGCTTTTCTGCAGTTAAACCTTGTTATATAACTGAGTCGTTGGAGTTAGAATGGATCTGAACAGACCCTATGTAAAACAATTGTTACGATAAATACTACGTGACTCTTTGTGATTCTGTTAGCTTCCAAATATTGAGTCATTGAATACATGCGATTGTTGAAAAGATAAAATTATAGAAGTGGCAAACGCCACGACTGGTGTAATTCTTTCTAAACAATTACACATAACACTAATACCTACATTAAAAAATCAGTATACTTCATCCGCTCATTCTCCTTTCCACAAACTGCCTCCAATTGGCTTGTTGCACCGCGCATTCCATGCACCACACATACAACACTATGAAATCAACTTTCAAAAAACTTTAAAATCGCTCACTACGCGCGCTCGGTACGCCAAGAACATGCAGACGAGTCCACCGTGAAGTTATCTGAACCTTCAGCAGAAAATAACAAGATATAATTAACTTAGTGAAGAGAAGAGTTTGATACTGTGTAAATTAATATTGTTAAGCATTTTGAACGCTGAAGCCAAAAAACACATTATGTTCTCATCAACAACTTCTACTACCCAGATTCTATAGAAAATCATGCAACTATTTTGACTAAAAATCGTAATAAAAATGAACATCAAAGGCATTATGGTCATAAATTAATGCTTTCAGGAACTGTGCAACCATGCTCAGAGAGTGAGTTCGGTTACCGCACTTAATTATAAGTCGTACTGATTTATAATTTACAACAAATGGCTTCAATGTCTAATTTGGGTACTGGTCGAAAATAGATTTTATACGGGACTACATTATTATTTATTGAAACGAATTCCAGGCGTAACTCATACGAAGAAATATTAAAAATTCTTTGAGTATACGCTTGTTTCATACAAAATTAAAGTTAATAGGTGACTCAAATTTACCTACACATTCTACATGCGTAAGCTACGAACTGAATGTGGCTACACTTTAGTATTTTATCCACGCGCTAAGAGTATTTGCAAACTATAGGTGAAACGAACGACTCCGCTGGAAAGTCATTTGAACCAACTCTAATATTGATTGATATTTGATACCGTGTATTGTAAGCAAGCTTCAAACTAGGAAAACTAAACCGAGACTTTCCTTCAAAAAAGGAGCTTACTCATCCTTAATGTAGAGTATAATATAAAACGTGTAAACTTTTCTATTTTGTGGTACGCCTTAGTTTAGTGTTGATATTTTCCAGGTAAAACGCCTGTACGCGATAGGGCAAAATTATTATTAGCAATCCATAATAACGTGACAAGTATCAAATTTTAATTAATTAAAGTCGTCGCTTTCATAAAATATGCTTTTAGGTGACCATTTTCGTTAAGACAATGACTTCGTCTTCATCACTCTCTTCTTGAAGCTCGCCTATTAAGAACACGTAAGAATCAGTAATAGTCCGAACTATTTTATATAATGTAACCAGCAAACGTAGTAGTAGTAATATGTGTGCCACAACTTACAACTTATATGTACAAACATAGTGAAACATTAGATTCTGAACCGTACTAACTCACATGCAGTTCTTGACAAAAATGGTTTGAAAAATTAGATAAGCGGTCTACCTCATTTCTGTTTGAATCCCGCTGAAGTTGAACCGATTTCTCGTCATTCCGGACTGGTACGTAATATCCGTCATCAATAGGGCCGTCACATATAAGTGATAGCCTTAGCCACAAGTAGTTCATAAAAAATGAGAAGAACAGGGATCCAATGATTTTTCTAGGACGATCCGGAATGAACCAACCGTAGAAGAACATCCAAACATGAAGTGCAGTAAAAATCAGCAACATGGTTAGCTGATATATGAACCAATAGCGAAGTTTTTGGTAATTTTGCTGAAAAGAAAAGGTGTTTTAGTTTAATTGCCTTTCTAATCACTACATGCATGTTCTATACTCACCTGCTTAGCTCCACGGAAAAGAATTATTGAAAAGCAAAGGGAAAGTAGGAAGATAAAGATAATGAGAAATAGAAGTCCACGCTGTTGCCAGTCTGAAAGAAGTCCGGTACATATAATTAGAGCAAAACTCCTCCATTGATTTATACATACACAGTAGTTCGCACACGCAGTATTAATATAAATTTTAAATTGGTTTTACATACATGGTGACTGTAAAAACACGATCATGTCTTCGTTGTGTGAGTAATAATCGAGCAGTTCCTCCCGGTCACTTGTCCGCAGAAGAACGTATAAATAAATAAAGACGCCCACTCCTAATACATTTTTTATCTAATTGCGCGGACAAAGAGTAAAAGAATGTGTCATTATGATGCTTAATTTTTCAGTAAATTCAACCTATCAACATGCTACAAAGGGTAGCATCTGCAGTCGATTCGGGTTTACTTTATTTATAAATTGGCTGCACAGTACTTACGATGTCAAGTCCAGCGAAGAATTTTACAAGAATCCCTGGAGTAAGGCCACACGTAAATCTTGGCAAATCCGGTGGCCTTTGGCTCCAGGGAAGGCCAGTGCTAGTATCAGCAGGCATGAAGCTTCCTCTCTCTGCCCCACGGAACTTGTACATGACGAAATTTATTCCTCTAAACACTTTAAAATTTTTATAAGACCACCAACCAGGCTAACGGAGGATAGCCCTAGATTTGGCTTTATTAGCCCAAATCGACTTTTTTAAAAATTACCAAGTTATCTCGGTGTCAGCCCCACGAACTGCACCGAGATAAGTTCTTGATCTTCACAGTTGTAGGCCCCTTTAAAAGTATTGGAGACATGTACGTTTTGCAAGCGACATGAGGAAAAGAAGTCCGCCAACGTCAACATCTCCTTCTCAAAGCACGATATAACTATCCAACATTCTCCGCAGTAGCTTGGACGAGAATTCTCTCTAATACATTGCCCCGTCAAAAATAAATCCATAACAGTCTTTGAATGTATCTTATTTATGGTTTATTGCAAATGAATTTTGGTATTCATGCAATTTGTTTAAACGATATTATCTGGTTCTCACTATTTCATGTGTTTTCTCCAACTGTTTCTTTCCCAGCGTAGTCACTGTTTTCTCACTTGACTTACTCAAAGTCCATTTTGAAACTGAACCGGTAGATGAATATGAGAAATTGAGGTTCATAAAAGATGTATAGCAGCTACTTTTACTATAAGCGATGCAAGATCATCGTGAATGTGTATCCGTGCAAAACGACACAATAGCCGAAATATTGGGTTACGGTTATTGATGCAATAAAATTTTTCAATCACCTTTACAATATACTCAACCTCTTCCTCACGTACATTTAGCCCACTTTATTCTTTACAATTCGGCCGTGCAGCACGTTGGTGCCGTCATCAACACGAAAAAGCAATAGAGCTGCTTTCACCGAGAAAAACCTTGTAAATATCAAACATAGTTTTTTATGCATTTGTTCAAACTGATAAACCTTGTAGGTTGTGTGTACTAAAACATTTTTGTCACCAGTGCTTCCATTCGTCATTGCATGATTTATGCATTACGCTCATCATCAACGAGTCATGAGTAAACACTACAAAACAGAAAAAGTGCTATTCTGACCACTTCATTCTCATTCTAGGTGAATAGATAAACTAGTTAGTGTACACAAACTTATATCCACCTTTCTGGGTATATGTACACAGTACACACTAAATGTAATGGCTATGTTTCGATGAAAAATTCCAACGATCGTTTAGCAATTTCATGCATATCTAAAACCTTTCACGTAAGAACTTGCAATGTGGAACGTTAATGTAACGATAAGTTTATCCGAATGCCGGTGAGGTCCAGCTCCGTAGAAGTTTATTAATGTTGCAGAAAGGTTAAGCAGAAATATTCGACATTTACTGCCTTAGATAAATGCTGTAGCACTATTTTTAGTCAAAATGCCCTCTGGGAACCGAGAATACTAATAGTTAGTAATACATAGCTAGTTCTTATTCACGCCTTGAGCTCCATGTGAAGTTCATAGCAAGACATTCATGGTCGTGAAATCCTTCTGATAATTTTGGAATAATTATTTACATTATTTATATTACTTCATCACTCGTACACGAATATACACAATTTATTGTATCACATACTCTGAATGATTGAGTACCTTCGTGGAAAATGGTAACTAATTTGCGGAATTGTTTAATTTCTGAAATCGCTGGGCTTTCTGTAGAATTTATTTCACACGCTTTGCTGCGTACTGTTAAAATAAAAAATTCTTTGTGAAAACACTCGTATATCTGTCGCCTCCAAAATGCTTTGAATTTTTAGCTTTTTAGGAAAGAATGCAAATGATTTCCAATGCTGCTTTGGAAAGGAAGCTTCACAAGGCCGAAACTGTAACGCGAGCGAAAAAAACACTTGACATTCTGGAGCCCGCACATAACCGTAATGGTTGGCTTTGGGAATTTTCCAATCAAAGTAGATACATTTCTGCCATGAGGAATGTAGCATATGAAAATGATGGAATCGCAATGGAAAGAACAAACCACTTAACCCATCACTTACTTAATTGGAATCCGTTAGGCTACATATCCTCCTCAGCGCACAATGTATTGCTTAATGCATGATCTAATACAACCAGAAACTAATTTTGTTGAATGAGCCAGAAAAAAGACTGGAACTTCTGCTCATGATAAATACGCAAAAATTAAAGCTTCTCGACAGATATTCTAACCTCACAAGAGGCAGTATTCCTAGCCGTCGGTTCCAGAATGACAAAGTTCACGAGGGCGTATAGCGGTTTATGTGCTTTAATGTTTGTTATTACAGCAGAAGTATGAACAGTAGGAACATATAGAAACTGGGGGAACGGGTATCTGAAAAAGAACACACATTTCCACCTAAAACCGAAGGTGTCTTCTATACTCCCTATCTATAACGGTTATTCTCTTCCTTCATGACTTTGGCTGTGAAGAAATGGACAACCTTCAGCTTTTAATATGCTTTCCTCCTTTTCCAACTGAATAAATTACGTAGGACAGTAACACGTCAAACTCTAATGGAATGCAATAAGAGTATATCACTCTATGTTCGTCATCCAGAGCTAGCTGGAGTGAACGGACTTCGCGGGGACCCACCCGAACTTACTTTTTTCGACTTATTATTCTGATTGAGGGAATGCTTGGAGGAACAGCAGAATAAAACCGGATGGGAAGAAATTGGGCATTAATTTCGTATTCCGAGATGACTGATAACTCTCCTGGAGAGCTGCTTTAATGTTGTGCTGCATGAATATTTCCAAAGCTCGCCGAAATAGGAGCAAGTTTGTATTTTCATGGAGAACTGAGAACTCAGTTATTCAGACTTCGGACATGTAGCGAACATGGCATTTGTATGTAGGTGACTGTTCTGACTTACTGTCTGACTTTTTATGGTATTATGCAATCGGAGCTGAAATACTAGAATGCGACTATCACTGTAAAGATAAATGACGTAAGTGCTCGAATATATAGGGCCAAAGAAGATCAGAATTTGCAGTCAAGTCTTTTCAAGTATCAAATGTTTGAATATTCATTTTTAATACAATTAACAATAAAGTGACTAAACTGTACCAGTACAGCCAATTGATGCTCTATAGTAGTATATGTCTGCAAGCAGAGTTTCATACTTCGTATTTAACCGTAACGAATTAGTTAGATGTTCTCTTTGAAAACTTAAGTTGAAAGAAGGCTAAAAAACTTACTTATAATATGTTATTAGGTGTGCAAAGCGTACTGGAGCTTTGTTGATACATATTATCACGAGGTATCGCACGATGAACCCAATAATATATCATCTACGCTAGAAATTATTTGAGAAGGAACGTGCAGATGTTATATAAATTTAAACCTCGTTCTAGTACTATGTAATATCGATTTTTTTTGAGTATTGGAACAACCATGAATAAAGGTCAGAGTTTTTTAGCCGTGCTGATGTTCCCAAGTAATTTCAAATTTTGGAAAACAGTTGGGAACGTAATATCATGCAATTATAATAACATCGAAATATCCATCACCATTTGACATCACATACTTTCTGGAATTCGTCATTGCTGAAAGACAGTAATTGTATGTGAATCGCCCAACTTGTCTGTCATATTCATCATGTGTCTATTTTACCGAATCATGGAACCATCAAGAGTGTTATTAAAATAATGTAATGTAATGTTGCTCCAAACATTTTCAAGCCCTGCGTAGCGGAAGATATATATGCACACCTATGTATGACAGAAAAAAATCGTTCTTGTCCACATTGCCCACAAGCTCTGGTTGCCCGTTAAAGAACGATTTCCTCGACATTACGCAATAAATATAGACTTCTAACGTATACTGGGGTTTTAACTACAGAACAATGCTTACTTCCATTTCAATAATAGACTCCGAAATTTTAAAGGTTCAGGATATGAAATTTATATATAACGCCCACCTAATATTCTTTGTAGTATTTTTTCAAACTGGAAGTCAAAAGTTCTTATGGACTGGAAACTGGTATATTCATCTTTGTAGGCATTTATATTTCCGGCATGCCCCGAAATTTTTCATTAGGATCGTATTTGTACACAATTCATCTTGCAGTTGAGTTCATATATAGTCGAGATCCGTATAAATACAATGTTCTAATGAATAGCCATAATTATAGTTTAATTTCATAATTATTCCTCAGTTCACACCTTATAACTACAAAACGCCATATCTGCAATTAAAGTATTGCACGCTCTACTACTCAATCGTGATGAACGCGTTCAAAACGGGTAAGCCTCAAAATGGATGGTAAATTATAATAATAATGAAGCGCTTTTTGAACAAACTCAATCTAGCTATGTGGCACAGAGTCATGTTGTCTTTTTTTTGGCACAAGCTTGTGTCCTGCCAAAAAAAGTTTAACAGTAACGGTATTATGATAAAAATTTAAACACAAGTTTTCACTTCAAACTACCGCTTTTGCCTAATTAAAGTTATGGCATAGATAGCAATTCCTATCAACACAAAAGTTCCATAAAAACCATAAAATACTTACTATTATTCGGTCATTCTCAATCAGTGTGTATGGGTGAGAGAGAGGTATTAAGATAGGTCTCGGTTTCACAAAACGAATCACCGCATTTATTGCGTTCTAACCTAACTATAGGATATCACTGTAGAAGACAATGGCGAATTTTTTAAAGACAGCTAGTTTTATAGTTATAATTTTACTATTAGTTTTTCAAATGTATACTTCATCTGTTCTAATAAATCACAAGTTTAGTTTATATGAAAAAACTATTCGGGAATATAATTAGTCGTGTAAGTATTAACTAAAGCTACCAAATTTTGGTCTATAGCTATGATCTATAGACAAATCAAATAAATAAAATTATATAGTTTTTTTACTATTAGTGAAAATCCAAAAGATAGGTGGGAAGGCATGGAGCTTTTATTATATCATATTGTGTCCTGGAATCTCGTTGCATCTTTACTTGTGGAAATCTGTCGCCTGTTGGAGTTACATAACACTCCTAGGACCAACACTATCCCGGGGAGAAGTAATCAATATGCAAATAAAACATTTCCTAAATAAATTCATTAGGAATATGAAAGTAGAAAAAAAAATTATCGTAACTGGCATATATAATAGTAGGTTTCGTTCATGGAGTGGTATGTACTAGTCGTTATGAATAAAGATGATTTTATATATCCGTGTATACTGATTTCTTCTTTTACTTTGATTGCCTGCAAATTGGCCAAACGTTATCCTTTTATTTTGGGATAGAAATCGCACAAGCAAAAAAAAGCCAAATATACAGCTTTTGAAAATAAACAATGTTTTTCCCGTGATGGATCATGATAATTTCCCTGTACAAAAGAATAAAAATTATACGTAGCATTTTATTTTGGGATAGAAATCGCACAAGCAAAAAAAAAGCCAAATATACAGCTTTTGAAAATAAACAATGTTTTTCCCGTGATGGATCATGATAATTTCCCTGTACAAAAGAATAAAAATGTACGTAGCTGCCGACATCATGCCTACCTAAATGACACCCAAATCTCTACGTGTGTGACGGTGACTGTGACTGCCAACAAAACTGTGAAGTAAAAATTTTCTGCAGGAATTACTCAAGAACTTAGAACATGACTGCATGCATAATTTCAGACCAATTGAAATCGTATGATAAATTTGCCTTCCTACTTTAAAGGATACAATTTTACGTATGGAGTAACGCTCGAATAGTCCTTTACGTGTCCTTTCATAAAAAATATTTTCTTTGAAAAGCTACAATTCTTGAAATATACAATAATTAAATATAATCAAATGCATTTTCAGAGGTACAAATCATCCCTCCCTCCCGCAATAACACTGAACACATGTTTTTAGGATTTCTTGTACATTTTTTTCAAGATAATTGCAGAAACTGGTTGTCAATCAGCACTGCCGTAAAAAAGTGTACGCTTTTTTCGCACCAAAGGGTAAAACAATTTAATAGTTAGTATGAGTGAACGTATACAATTTTGTATTTGATTATTGGTTACATGCCGTCACCAACAATCAGTGTTTCCCTTATTTTGTCACGAACCATTGATTTGAATCTTTACCTGTAGAGGAAGTAATTGTTTGTGTTCAAGAAAGTAAATTTATCGATATGATGTAATAACTAACTTGGCTGGTATGAATGTGAATGGCACAAACAGATAAGTGCTTGGATTTTCTCTCAAGGCAATGCCACGTTAAAAGATGACATTTAGTACCACTAACACGTAAAACTAGATAAATGACCGATATGCTATTTCAAACTGAATCATGTGTACTCCTAATAGTGCAATAATGACAATGTTGTAGGTTTATGTTATTTTGGTATTACGTGAACGATTAATAAATATGTCAATTGCTCAAGTGCAAATTATGTAGGTATGTTGCAAGTGTAGTAATAGAAGCACGAAAGGGTGTAACAATGCATGATAAATGCAAGAAAGCTTGAATTATCTACTAATACTAGGTGACATACTGGTTTACATTTCCATTGGTCAACAAGTCAACATTACTCCCAACTCACCATCACTTAATCTAAGGATTTTGGGGCACATGAATGGCGAATTTTTTTAAATTCGAATTACTAATTAATTACACATGTAGCCAACTATAATATTTTATCCACGTAACACAAAATTGAATCATTACGAGACTTTTCATGTTGCTAATTTTTGTTTTCGTTGCACATATTGGTGTTTCAATGAATTCTTACCACTTCAAAACAACGGCTCATCGAAAGAACATGCTTCCGGTCCAAACTAATTCCAATCAGTGTTTCTTGTTTACACATTGTTAAGCATTTAGCATTTAATTAAGGGATTATGTTTTGGCTCAGCCCACTAACCTAAGGGTAACCAGTGACTTGTTTCAATACAATTTGTAAAACTGCACCACTTAGCCCTTAATCACGACGTTTGCAACGAATGCAAATCTTAGAATCAATTGAAAAGATTATCGAGCTAAATTTTTCCTGACATTTCAGTAGGTACTCATATTGCATAATAATTATAGAGGTTTTCTGAAAATTTTAAGTTAAGTAGGGAAGTTATTATTATGATATTACATCAGTAGCGACACAATAAACAAATACTATAATATCTTATTTTCGAACTGCTTCCACCATTACACTACATGTTATGCTCGCTTATCATGATATTGCATTTGTGTGCAAAATTAAGAAGTTTAAGATTTTGTTTGCTTATTTGTTATTTATTGTTTTCATGTTATGATACACAACAAGGGCTTCGTGTGTTTGATAAGCGATGTGTTGCACCAATATAGTCGAACATTTTAGCAATCACAATGCGTGAGAATGAAGAGAAAGTTTCACTTCGCATATGAAATTGCTCCGCAACTTGAGCACAAATATAATAAGTCAGTTCATTCATGATTTGCTTTGCAGTTTTGTAAAGGTTTTCATTGTGCGAGCTTCCTGGTTTGTGTCAAACAGTTACGATTAAAGAATAGCTAATAATTCTATACAGTGGTAAAGGTGCTCCAGTTTTGTGTACGAGAACTTGAGAACAAAATGAAGGCCCTCTTTCTTGTTTGTGCTGTTGTTTTATGTCTGGTGTCCGTGAGTTATGCCGTTCCAGCTCCAGCACCGGCACCTGATGATCCATACTATGATTTGGTAAAATATTT
>VICI01004313.1:0-11209 GCA_019593645.1 Akabosia matsudoensis
GATGGGTATCACCACATCTAGAATTGAATGAATCCGTACTTGAAACTCACCGTTGTTAGCGTATGTAATTATTTGGAAGTGAAAACCGTTGAGTATGATTATTTAAAAAAAAACTTTAGATAAATGAAACAAGCGTTAAAGAGGCTAGAGATAAATGATTAGGGACGGACTAACTGTCTCAAGAAAAGGATTTTTCAGCGTAATAGCGAAACGAAAAGGTGTTCGTTTCGTTTATCTAAACTATTTATAAAAATAACGTGTTTTAATAATCCAAAAGTGTTTTATTATCAAACCATCTATGTATTTAAAGTGAGTTGAATTGCAGCTCACACTATATTGATCTTTATGATAAACGGACTCAGAAGTTGATGGCGTGGCGTAACACAACGACTAACGTCAGGGGCTTCTGGACCTTAGATCTCTTTGAAAAACATTAATGTGTGATTATACGCACAACAAATGAAAGGGAAAGCGCCGCGCCTCGTTTAATTTTTATTATCAACACCTATCAATCCATTCATTAATATATAGTAATCGAACTTTAAGATTTTACCCGTATAGAATTTTTTTTTGTACCAAGGGCTGTACTGTATATTTATATGGGTAGCACTATTTCGAAAAAGTTTCGGCTTCTGGGTCTTTTAAACAGAAAAAGTATCATAAACTAAAAGTTTAATTACGATTTTTATGCTGTTAAAATAACCATGCATAAGGGGGAGCCTTTCAACCCTTCACCCTGAGCTCGATCACTGTAGAGGACAGGCTACTGATTCCAGCATCTTCGCTTAAGAATAATAAGGTGTTACACAAATTTATGATCATTGTAGTATTTCTACTTACACTCTCATTCTTCTATAGAACGCATGAACTAGTCAGGGCAGTTCAGTTCGGGACACATGATATAAATCACTTTTGGTTTCGTTTTCGATCTGCAGCAAACGGTTAATTTTTAACTAGAAAATGTGGACCAGATTGTTTAACGCAATTCTACAAAAATTAAGCAGTTCTGTAGTACGTGAGCTTTTAATGTAAAATCATGATACCAGGTGAAATCTGTTGGTAACAAATTCGTATTCTATGATTCATGTTGAGAGCTTTGCTACATAGGCATGAAGTTCGTAGTTTAGTTTACATATTCGCTAGCAACAAATGTTAAAGTAATACATTCCCGGAGCGATATACAGATTTGACAAATGTATCTTCGTTTGAACTCAATGATTTCATCAATTCCATACAATTCTACAAACTGCTATAGAAGAAATAAGAAATCTATTAATACGCTGACATGGGATTACATTACATTTAATGTGTGGTCAAATCAGGGACACAAGAAGACAGCAATGGACATCATTCAGGACGATCGCCCTACATAAAATAAATATACCACTAAGGGAGGTAAATGGATGAGTAAACAAACTATGAACTATATTCTTTTCCTTGAGGTAGCCGACAAATATAGTTCAAATTCCAGCTGTTAAGGCCCCAGAGATCCTAAAAATGAGAAACCACACGGATTGCTTCCTGTGGTGCGTATTGGCTCTTGAAAATGGTGTTTATTCAGACCTCCAATATTCAAAGTAAAAAATTAAAATGCCGAGGAAAGCAAACCTACTTAATCATTCCATCAACCGGTAAAAAACAACATCCTATGACTAGGCATATCACAAAGCAAAGAAAACGCCGTCTGTAAGGTAAACGTTTACGGCACATAGAAATCATGACCACTCTCACTCTTGTTTCCTTTGAGGGAAAACTTGATACGACTCTTGCAAGACAAATAACACAGCACAAAATTTTCATTAATGCTATCCATCAGATTTTCTGAGTGTAGACTCTCATCATTATGTCATCACTACATTACTTATCTTCGCAGGAGGATACATGACATTCTAATGGATTGAATAATGCATACCATGGGTGAGAAGAGAACTGGAAATCGACTTGGGGCTCGAGCTTTCTTCCTAACATATACATTGTTCGTAAGTGGATGATCTGTAGCCTACCCAACGTTTTTAACTTCTGGAAAATGTGCACGAAAAAACAATTAAGTACAGTTTACACTCTCTGTTTTTATATGTTGCATGGGCAGGGGACTTTTACAACTGTTCAGCGTTTTTTATTATCAGTTGTATCCAGGTTATCATTTTAAACTGTATGATGACACGTACAATGCATGATTTTGATTTTATATCTAACGTAATTGACTTAGGCTCATAGAAACGATATAGACCTCCCTGCATGTAGCAGCGTCAAGTTCCCAAATAAATATAATTGTGAGGGTTTTATCAACTCGAATACAAATGCATTGTGCGTTGAAGTTTCTGTAAACTTAAGTACTTTAGGTCATTTTATCACAGCTCGATAGCGAGAAATACGAGCCATGTAGTTTCGTGAGCAATTATTGAAGAGTGACTATTTAAATTTTCTGTTTATTTTTTTTCTAAAGATATCATGCAAAGCCGATAAGAAACTTTGAGCACTCTCTGTGAAAAATAGGCGATGTGTGCATTACACTGGGTTTTTGTGCATATAAAGTCCCGGCCAGAATCTTCATTGCATTCCCTATAACTTTAAAATGCAAACAAGGAATACAGATCATGATTGACGGTTCCTGTTGATTACCCACGACCGGAATTTCCGACATCTGCGTCGTTTGCGAATGCGTAACATATAGGTAGGAGTATTTAAATTTTACGGAATGGTGAGCATTGCCTCGTGTCAATGAGTTATGTTGTTTACGTCTGTATATAGGTAAAAAAAATTGTCAATGTATCGATAAAAACAAGAAAATACGTTTAAGATGGGGCACTAAAGGGCATTGGCGTTCATGCAAACGGAAATGAGTAACAATACACTTTTCAATTTAGACAGTGCTGGATACATCTGCATCTTCGACCAAAAACAGAGCTTTGTTCTTCAAACACTCAAGTTGTGAATGGACTACGCCAAATAAAACTACGACAGTACAGGCGGGATCCTTGTATAACGCATTAATTTTTGAGAAAAAAAATCTTGGTAGAAGCTTTGAATTGATAGTAAAATGAAAATGAGTGCACGCTTCTCTTCTCTCTTCTATTGTCGTCCGAGAAGATAAGAAAGTTTAGAAGGGTTGAGCTCAATTTTGGTCATAATGATGGGCAAGTTGAGTGTAAACTGCATCATTTATGTGGTTCTGCAAGGGTAAAAACTTCTCAAAAAAGAAACGGAAAAAATAAAAATGTCAATAGATTGAGAAAAATTGAAACATCACTGAAGTATGTGAACTTCTTTCATCTTTTGGAAAACAGGAGTGAGATCAGAAAATAATATTTCGGCCCATTCACAAGATGACAATCACTCATGTGCACAATAATCGGAACGTATTCTCACAGAAAATACAAATGAATCTTATCGTTTCCCGTATACATTTCAATTGTCCAAGTAGTTCATTCATAAAATATGCTAACAATATTCTAGAGCTTAAGACTACGATTAAACGAAAGTAAAGGGCTGAGTATACAAAAAAAAATCTACCCCTTTTCTTGCTTTTTAAAGAGCGATAGGCAAAATCAGCGGATGGTTCGTCAAACGAAATGATACACATATGTTACTAATGATCCCTTTTTGACATTGGACAGAAATTTTCATACAATGGCACGGTCCGGCTATCAGAGTGCTCGCAAACGTCTTACAATATTATTTCCAACGTTTGACCACAAAATAAGAAAATAAAACTTTGATGTCGGCTCGAGTAAGTACATTTTGGTGTGTTATCTGCCGTACAGGTAAATCTGTCCAGTTCATCGATTCGTTGCCGACAACCTAACTCTTTAACTCAATTCATTTCGCTGCGCTTTACTTACTTAACATGTCAACTTCTATTTTCATTTATGGATCAAGACGTAAATACAATTACATTTGGGAAGGTGCATTCTGAAGCAGATGCATATGTTGTATCTATACCTTATCATACAGACGGATGGCTTCGATGGACAACATTTATACATGAAAGGAGTAGGTATTAACAATTATTAGGTTGAATTGGTCCCAGGATCATTAGTAGCGGTTTGAACACCTTCATAGACACAAATTCTTCATTGGAGGTCCATTTGAAAAAATACAGTCTGGATGACTTCAATTAAGCCGTGAATATATTATTCAGGTTCAGGTCTGTTCTGCCCGGGTACGCAACATTTTGGATATTATTCAGCAACAATATGCATCAGAAGTGTCGTTTAGGATTTATGCGCAAGAAGATACTTTTAGTTATATGCTCATGAAATCGGTATATCATTTATTCGTAACTTCCTGCAGCCCAGGTGTACTTATGTTTGTCAAAGTTTGCATGAATCTCTGGAAGGGTTGTATTGTCCTGGCTATGTTTTGATGTTTACTGTCTACGGCGTATATCTTAAGTGTTTAAACAAAGGTAATTGTCTAATGACCAGGAGCAAAACTGACTGCTTGTTGCATCCGTATATATTTTACGCGTGCGTATCTGGTGTCATCCTTAGAGGCATGGAACTTATTTAAAACTCTATCAGAGTAACCCATCCGCTACTTATGGATGATATGTAAGTTCAGTTAGACTGAATTAAGCGTAAATTAGGTGCAGAGACCATATAATCACTTTATTTTTGATGTGTCTCGAAAGTGAATACGCAATTGATTGACTACTATTTGTAGAATATGCAGGAGGCCAATCATCCCTGTGAAACTTGCAGAAATAGTTACGGATGGGATAAACAATACAACTTTCTTCTAACAAAGCATCAAACGTAAGGATGTTAGTAGCAACCGTAATCCATTTCGTACCTGGATGCTGTTTCATTTTTAATCATATGACGTTAGTAAAAGTATCATTTGTACATACCAATTGATTTAATTGTCGCTATGCCCCCCAAAAGAGGTCCGCGATGGGTTGGATTTTTAACGGAGTGTGGTTTATTTTATTTATTCATTTATTAATAATAATCCAAATAATACATACCGCATAAAGTAAAACTATCACCGACAAGCCTTTGGTAGATTAATAATTATTTATATCTTACTCTAACAACGAGTGTTCATTCAACTTAATTTTATGAGTTTAATTACAATGCAATATATCTGAATTTATACTGTAGTTGGGCTTTCAAATCTAGGAACATCTGTAACAACGGCGAGCGAGCAAAAGAGAATTCTATCAACTAGAGCACATTCTAACACTGTATTTTCCTTTCTTTTAACTATTGGGCTAATGTGTGAAGAAAATTAACAAAGGTGCATCGGCCAAGCCTATTATTATCGTTCATGATAAACTATTTCTTAGTTTTCCCACCTTGTACGTACCGTGGCGGCTTTGGCCTTACTGTCCGCTAGAAACCTTTGCATGCAACAATGGCTTTTTGTCCCAGAAGAACTTGTATCTTTGAGTACTACGCTTCTTTATTGCCAGGCTGGAAGGATCGAGTTTACTAGAAATATTGATTTCACTGGACATTCTGAACAGTTAATCTCACAAAAAATCTGGATTCAGGTTTTTAAATATTTGCCACGCGTTTCTTATCGGGAAATCATCCACGAGCATGTTGCCGCTGAAAACTTTTCCTTTCTTATTGTTGTCTATGTGTGAACCCGAAAAAACCAGGATGGGAATTTTTTACTCATTTTTAACCGAAGTAGTTTCTAATACATCTCGAACAATATTCGGATTTCGATCCCTGTTGCTGCGGAATCTCAAAACGTAGTTCATATGCTACGGAAAAAACGATCCAATTTAAAATTAAGTGCTGCTAATTGAAGTTTAAGAAATCGGTGATTGTTAAGCTACATGTAAGAAATGAAAAGGAAAACTACATTACGCTAAAACTGAAATCTTCTTAAATCCTTTCACGTCATCCGAAATCTTAACAGCAATGTCTGGAAATCTTAGCATACGTGAAAAGAACATCAAGCATATTACAGAACCAGTATGTTTTTGCGTACAAAATACGGTAAAAGGCATTAAAAACAATTGGGAAGACGAGGTACATTTAATAAATCCGATTATGAGTTTATGAAAAATCTATTGAATGCTGATTAAAAAGATCATGGGCCACGTTGAGGATATTCCCATTTGAAATGCATAGGGTTTAATTCTTGAACAAAAATATGCAACATATATTTCTGTCATCTGTATAAAACACGATCACCTCAATTTTAGGGTTTCTTTTCATGTTACATGCACTTCGACGAAGAATCACAGAAAGTATGTGTATGTTCAGTGTTATGTATATAGGAAAGTTCCGATATACATAACAGTAACACTGAACTTGTGCACTAACCCTACTCAATGAAAATTCTGTTTTGAATGGTATGGTCTTTACAGCACCAAAGGCTACTGCATAGAGCACAGAACTACTGTAAAAATTAAATGGGCAGTTTGAATGGAGCGTGGAGTGAAAAATAATTCCACCAGCCAAATGTAGAAAAGTTGCTTCTCAAGATGACAGAGATTACATCAGTATTACGCTTTCTCTCTCTCTCTCTAAAAACTCTCTGCTCATTTGATTTGACGGGGATATAACGATGGACAGACATCCATCGCAGTCTCACGACTTTTTCGACGTCTCCTCAATGAGATTTGCCTGACGACATGGGAGCCTCGGAATTCTGAATTAATCTGAATTTATGAATCCCCGTGCATGTGAATTTGTTAGGGATAGGAACAAAGGAGAAATAGAGCAGTATCATGTTATTATTATACTTTTCTTTTGTCTGTCTTCCCAGACACAACCCCCTGTGCCAACAATAAACATGCCCGTTTCTCTAAACTGTCAAGAAAAAGGTATTCCCTCTTAAAAGTTCAGGAGTTGAAGACTAAGGCCTGTATTGCTCTTCATCTCATTCAATGCAATTGTATGTCCAGGATTTTTTTTTTTGCATTTGATATTTCCCATCGTCGAGGTGTGTGCCCAATCTATCTTCGTCCCCGTTCCCATGGCACTATGTCCGTTTTTATTCATATGCTCCTCAAACTTGCTACCAAGTTTTAAGAAAGCAACTGTTAAGCTATGGTTAGCTAAAAGGAAAAAAAACACTGGAGTTCCTTGTCCCAAATGGGAAGCGTTGGCGCTCTTCTAACACTTACTTCACCTATATCCTTATTCTTTCCATTCAAAACATTCTTTTTCTCCTTCAAGCCTGATTATGTGTCCCATTTTAGATCCGTCTTATCATTTTAAAAATGTATCCAAGTAAGTCATAGAAATGGAATTAGTTTTTTTATGTAGGATCACGCAAGTTTACTTATATTTCCTCTAGACGGTTTGTAAGGAAACCTGGTGGTGTGTATTTCACTCATTCATTACTATTATTTGCTACGAGCTTATTCTAATACCAAACGCAATTCCTTTTAAGTCTCAATCTTTTTTTTTTTTTTTTCTATAATACCAAACGCAATTCCTTTTAAGTCTCAATCTTTTTTTTTTTCTTTTCTTTTCCATCTGCACGGTTATCTTTGCAGGCACAAAAAAGTAACAATAAATGTAACACCAGTCCAATGTTTTACCAGATATTGGCTCGAGTATCGCTTTTATCTTTTTTCATCTTTCTTTTCCTGGTAAATTCTCCAGAAAACAATGCTTTGTGAATCGTGCTCAGAAAAGGTAAAGTCTTCAGTGCCTTGAATGACCCTAGAGACTTCTTAAAGGAACTTCCAGTGCTTCATTTAAGATAGGTATTTAGTATTTTGCTCTTGGTGCTCTTTTACATTTAGCGAACCACACAGCAACTGTATCTTGTGTGTTTCTATATCTCTTTAGTTTGCCCCAAGGAAGTATCCTACTTGATTGGTATTGTTTAGAAAACTGGATACTATTTCTTTCTTTTTTTCTATGCTCAAAATTACGAAATGTTTTGTCTCACTTCAAGTTTCAAACGAAATGATGAAGTGTGATAGTTTTCCTTCCGAAACAAGGCACACAAACAGTCATTTACTATAATTCACTCAAGTCCATTTACAATATTCAATTAGACAACGATTAGCTGCCAAACCATCGGTCCCTCTTATCTGACCTTAAATATTACTTTTTTGTTTGCTCAACACAACATGGCGAAGAAAGAACAGTAAAAAAAATTTGAACGGACAATAAGTATGGCTCACGTTAGCCATTTATCTATTATGTTAATCGAGTTACTTAATACTTTTTTTTGACAATGCACATTCATCTTGTTTAAACGAAAATTTGAAAGCACAAGACAATAGAAACTTTTCACTACCATTTTGTTCCTTCGGATAATGAGACGTGTTGAAATAGGGAATGGCACAAGAATCACCATAACTCATTTACATACTCTTGGTTGTAAAACAAAAGTCGTTGAAACAAAAACGTGTGCGCCCCGCGTGTTGGTGCAATTACACTCAGCACCAACTAATTTCCATTGGGTAATAATAACCTAAAAATACATACTGGTTTAGCTACAAAAACAGAAAAAAAAAACATTTACCATCTCATAATATCCATGCAAATGTGTCTCAGAGTATAGACAGAAAATAAAGCAACATGATGTGTAGCAGAAAAACGTCAAATTCGAGTAGTAATCATATTTAATGTCAGCTAAAATTTTGTTTTGACTGCTTGCTGGAGAGAAAAGAATGTAATCAGAATGAAGTTGACATGAAGTGGTTTACATGCAACCGAAATTACTCCTTGCTGTAACTTTCTTTTTTAACACCTTTGCGCCTCTGTTTACAAACGACTCGTGTAATGTAAATAGAGGAATGAAGAAACTGTGTAAAACTGAGTTATTTGTACAGTATCATCCTGGTCCTTCCTTACTAGTTTTTCTGCAAAATAGTGATGATCTGGTAGGACTATCCAAGCTTACTCTTAACATGCTTATTTATATGTGCACCTGACTTGAGGCTTATAAATATTCCTTAATGTATATAGTTTTTTTTCTCAGCTCTCCGAATGTGCAAACGAGTAGCAATAATAAAAGTGTTAAAAAAAGATAAAACTCAAGACCTAGACCAACAAGAAAAAATAGCAGCGGCGAGTAACAGTCACTGGTCACATAATCACCATAAAATCAACAATACCTCAGAATCTCCTCCTTATGGACCAGGTGCTTTTTCATCGTTATCATCCTTACTGCCAGCGTACCTGATGAAAAAACTTAATGTATTCAGCTACCCGCATCATCATCATCTTCTTGGTACGCCAAGAGTAGACGTATGAAAAGGCGAAAGCAAGACAAAAAACTGGTATTTGTTTTTTCAACAAAATTTAACATACACGCGTGCATTTTCTTCTTTGATCTTGTTGGCGAACCGATTTTTGATGAGTTTGACAGGCTAAATGAAAAATTGAATTATTATTAATAATAATTTGATGATGACGATGAAAAGTTACATAAAATTGTAGACGAGGACGTCAAGTGTGTTGAAGGAAATACAGAACGAAAATTGATTAAGGATTCAGCCAGAGTTGTAAGATATCTAATCAAACCACAGAATCAATTTTTCATAAGTACGTACTTATTTTGGAATAGTGTTAAGAAAATGAATAGGTTATTTGGTTGGGGTATTTCCTTCACTGTCTCTCTGATGTAGGTAGTGAGGATGTCAGCGTGACGGCAAATCGGTAATGAAATGTGATAAAGAAAGATGGAGATAATTTTTCTTTTTTACTCTCTCTCAACGACGTCTTTGATGGCCGTTCTTACAGCTTTTAAATCTGACATTTTTACAAGGGTTTCTTCATGTAATGAACACTATTATGATTTTTCTACACACTCAGAATGCGAAATTTTCTCGAAAACACGATAATGTTTCATTTTGCCCCGTGGCTCTCTTGTTGTCATTATGTTGAAAGAAAACCTGCATTTTTATACTAGAAAGCAAATTATCTGTTGGTAATTTGATACATCTCGTCGTTCTGCCATTTTTCTCCTCAGAAATACAGCTTATCTAATTTTTTCACTGATGAAAACGGGTGTGTTCATTTATGCTTATTTTATATTTATATTCCTATTTATGCATGCATATTTTCTCATCAAATACACGAAAGTTGACAGTAACATGCGTCAAATTTGTTTGCTGTTGTGCTGCTACTGCATGAAAATATTAACAAACATGAGTATGTGTCTGATTCTCCGTGTACTTTCTAATTCGAGCTGGCGATGATGGTTTTTAGTGGAGAAAAAGCAGTAGGGACTGAGCAAGGCACATGCCATTTTTAAGCTGAAATTATACGCAGGAGATAAACAAGTGCCTCTAATGAGCACCCTTGTTTCTCTAACAAGAAAGTAAACGGAACGTGGCTATAAATTTGCCCGTATTCTTCCGACTTTTTTTTCTTCCAGACAAAAAGATTGGACTGAATTATCTTCATCTTAACAATATTTGAAAACAATTTGTCGGATGTGGCTAGTGCATCAACAAGGTTACATGTAACAATCGAGTTGCTAAATTATTATCGCTGAAGATGTAGCAGGTTTGGAAAAGGGCAGAAGGAAGTGTCATTTCCAAGATAAGGTATCCAGCTCGTTTGGACTCGAACTTTATAACAGCAAAGCGTATAATTTGCATTGATCAAGAATGTTGCAAGTTCATCAAAAATGTTCAGCACGCCTTTTGTTAGATGAGACCATATTACGTACTTCGTGTTTCAAACCAAGCGATTAGCCTCTTTGGCCAATAATCGTAAAAAAATCTTTGGGCAACTGTTAATAGCCTGTTCATTAGTTTTATGACGTCTAGTATTAAAATTTGAATAACTTGTCATCGTTCAAACTTGTCACACTTGCGACCACACAGAATAACTAGGCGAGAATGGACTGGAGTATGAAAAGCATTAGCCTATTGATTTGGACGGTGAGTCATTTTCGCTGCCTTGTCCCTTGCCCCTCTGAATTAACCTGTTGTTCATCATCGGTCGCTTTAATCGAGAAAAGATGTAGTTCTGAATTCTTCACGATTTCACGGTTTTAATAAGAACAATTATATAGTATGTCTATTATGAGAGCTGTCCAGTGCGATTAGATGCTCAGTGTATTTTCCGTCAACTGATTGTAGGTTTCTGAATAAAATGGTAAAGCCTGACCGGAACAGCCTACTAAAAGGACTCTTCGGTGGTCTTCTATACATGAATTGTCCACAAGAAGGGCAAATGCACCCAGAACGCGTGTGACACCTACAAAACACAAGATTGCAGATACCATTATACCAGGATTGTAGCTTGAATGAATCGATTTGTAGTAAAAT
>VICI01004314.1:0-11209 GCA_019593645.1 Akabosia matsudoensis
TTGTACTAAAAATAGTACATACAAACTGGGACACAATGAATTGTGTAAAACTCATGTTATCCTGACCTTTACACCTGAGCATTTTAAAAACAAGTATATATTAATTTTTATATAAGACTCGCCTTGATACGTATGGCATGTTAAGAAGAATTATTATAGAAGTAAAAAAAGAGATTAGAATCTATTTCGCTTTTAAAGATAAAATCTAGTCCAAATTACTTCTTAACTCTGTCATACAAGAAAACCTCAATGTTCAAACGAGCCCTGTTCGGGTCATTACAGTAGACCATTGGATTGTCTTGAGATGGGATTTTGAAAACGTTTCTTGTCGTCATTTCAATGTTGCTGTTGTCGCAAATGATATCGCCAAACGTTCTCTTTCTGATTTCTCTGATTTGC
Organism: Akabosia matsudoensis; assembly: GCA_019593645.1. Taxonomy (NCBI): domain Eukaryota; kingdom Metazoa; phylum Arthropoda; class Collembola; order Entomobryomorpha; family Paronellidae; genus Akabosia; species Akabosia matsudoensis. The sequence goes on from VICI01004314.1 coordinate 400, forward strand.
TCAGGGCTGAAAGGAACTGGGTTCGCTCTGTGAGTGAAGAAGAATCTGTCGCCGGCCTTGGCACGAGAGAACTGCAAAGCCTTGAGGCAGTTGAAAGTGTGGCCGGTGACAGCTCCAGTAACTGGCATTTCAGAGAGCCCACCAGTGAACAAGTCAATGTCGATTGGAGTCTCGTACAAGCTCTGGAGAACGTCCCATACGTCACTGGGAATGTTTTGTGGACGGTTAGCCCAGGAGTTGGAGACTCCAGGGAGTCCGCAGACTTGTCTGTATGCATTGTAGCTTGGCAGTCCGTGCTCTCTGCCTCTTTGCAAGTTTCTCGCAATCAAGTCACCGCCATGGTCTTGGTGTCTTTCCCGGAGAAGGAAGTTTGTCACTTCTTCAGTAATGAACGGATCGTAAGTCTGAGCGTTTTGTTGCATAAGTCCGTTCAAAATGTAGTCATATCCTTGACCTCCAAGCATGGAAATTTGTTCAGAGTTGAAGAATGCGTCACGAAGTCGGTAGCTGTGAATGTCTTGGAATCCCTTCATCATACGAATGAGTCCGTTAATGAGAGTATGACCGAAACGGTAGGCCGCATCGGCAAAGGCATGGAAAACGGTTGGATTCATGCTGGGATTGTACTCGCTGTACATTTGGTTGTCATCAAGGGTAAGTCGGTAGCGGTCCATTGTGTTTTGTCCCAAGATGATAGGAAGATACTCACCGTACACAACATTTTGCCACTCAGCAATGAGAAGACGACGAGCCTCTTGGAAAATAGTTTCGTCATCCCAGTATGGACGAAGAGCAGCGATTTGGTCGGCAAGCCGGTTGTGTTCACGGAAGAGCAAAGTGTGCATGACAGTCAAGGCAGGCATCTCGTTGACACGTTCTTCACCACCGTAAAAATGACCCATGAACTCAAAATGCTCACCAGAGGTTCTTTGAATTTCAGCGACAGTTGGAAGGAAGTTGCGATTTCCACCGTTCACACGAAGACGACCGCCTTGGAAGGACCGGAGAAGGTTGGTACGTCCAGGCTCTGAGGCATACACGTGGGAAGCGTCCACAAAAGCTGTGATGACGTTCATCTGCTCACGAACACCTTTCAAGTTAGGGAAGCAGTAAGCAGTGGACCGAGTAAAATCCATGCAGGTTCTTGGACTGCGGAGCTTTGAGAAAAAGTAGTCATCGGATGGAATTGAAATGGGCCAGCAGTCCATGTTTCTAGCATCAGTTGAGCAGCAGTGCTTATCAGCTTCAGGAGTCAACCTGAGCCATGCAAAAGTAAACAAAAATGCCACCATTTTTAGTAAAAACAATAAAAAGATGCGATGCGTCATCATCTTAGCCATATTATGTAAAGCCATCAAATAATGTAAAAATTATTGTAATACTTACGTCATGTCGTGATCCAGAAATTGTCCAACTTGAGGAACCATGTTGGTCATTCTGTTGTCTGGGTTAATGTGATCCGGATGAACACTCAAACTGACGATTCTCGCATTGGGCAACCTTTGTCCGGACAAACTTTTTCCAGCGCCACGTGGCTCATTCCAGCCATCTTCGTAAACGGCAGGCACCAAACGATCGAAGACAGTGTATGAAGCTCCCCAGTATGGATTCTGAAGATTGTTGCAAGTTCCGTCGATAGTCCTGTATCTCGCATTAGGATCGCAAGAAATTGGCTTTCTTTGCTCTGGATAGCATTCGTTTGGCAATCGGGCGTTCAGTGTGCGAATGACATGATCTTTTTGCATGTTGTATCGCTTGGTGAGAATTTCGAATGCTCTGATGTGAATATTAGAAATGCGACCAATTTTCTCTGACAATGGAGTAAACTTGCAGTAGTTGTGGCCTCCCATTCCATGACCCCGTTTGCCATGGCCGAAATCCAAGGCATTCGTGTAGTTGCGATGTCCTTCGGTCGAGTCAACGAACTGCTGGGCTTCCGCCAAAACACTTGACATCACATTATCCAAAGAGTTGTCTTGAACTTCAGGAAAGGATTGTACTGGAGTTGAGACTGCATTTGAAATGTACTGTTGAGGAATTGCTGCAGAGCTCAGAGGAGTAAACGTCTGAGCTGGTCCACCAAGCAAATTACTCGTGGAAAACGTTTGTGGACTGAAGAAAAATTGTGTGCTTGTTCTGGACACGGCCAGAGCCAGCACCAAAAGTACCGACGATTTTAACATTTTGGCAAAAGTATTTATTTTCTATTCACTGTTCAAAGTTGTTAAATTTTTTAAAATAAAACTGTGCACTCGTAAAATAAAATTCACTGTAAAACTTTATAGTGACACTACAGCAGAGGCACTAATCTGTGCACTGAACGCACAGGCTCGAAGTCAGTATGAACACTGGACATCCGGTTCGAAAGGCTTTGCTAGTTTTATACTCGTGGGCATTTTGCAAACGCTGTCTCAAACGGAAGAAAGGAGCTCAAGACGCCATATAAGCTTACGAACAGTGGACAAAACAGTACAATGATAATGATTGCAGCATAGAAGCGCGCGTCATCATAAGCCATCTCCACGAAAGATCTTCTTCAGGTGCCATAATTACCATGATATTTATCAGTAGTCTAAAGTCTAAACTGTAAGCAGTACTACCACTCGCTCCTAATATTATAATCATCTCAAGCTTTTCCATACTGTTTGCTAAGAAAGGGTTAAATATATGCTAAAGAAGCATCTCTCTCTGAATAATAATAATGATATCTAATGGACTTGACATTGGTGACGTCTTTTGAACCCTTCATCCTATTTGTATTGTTTTTCCATATGTGAAGCAATACCAACACACGAAGCTCTGGCTACAAGCTAACGTTTTTGTGATAGATATGTAAACCATGCTTACTTTGACGATCGCAAGCTCGCGTATCCATACTACTGGCGATCTTGTTAATAATCATGCTAGGATGATAATAATTCCAAGTCGCCCAACAATAGATATACCATCATCATTCCCGTCCACTCTCATTTTTTACTTAAACGATCTGCAGTTTGCAGTAATAGTAGGAAGCGTACAACCAAGTGTTTGCAGAAGCTGGTTTGTAGAGGCATGGAGTGGATATGCCGAGTGTAGGCAGACGCTGCTGTACATGACTGTCCACTGAAAAGAAAAAAAGGAAAAGCTGAGCAGTAACAACCACCCTCTAAGCCAGTGATCATTACTACCTATGCAGTATAAAATGTCTATAATCCGACTAGGTGTGTAGGCACACGGCTTGGAATAAGCTGGGGGCAAAGATTAAATTGATTCTTCTTTTTTTTATGCAGGTAAAGCTCGAACGGAATGCTTCATGCAATTAGAAATGATATGGCGTTAAGGAACTTATCAACGCAAATTCGTTCCAAAAACAATCTACCTTCATGTGTTTCATTCATTCAGACGTGGTTGCACGTGAAAAACAGAATGCGGACAGAGGGCTTGGCTACGTCCCAGACTAGATCAATCTGTCGAGTGGAATCGTGCGTAATTGAACTGAATAAAGATTGTTTTTCAGGAGATACCCAGAGAGATTAAGGTATACACTTTAGATCATAGTCATTTGGACATTTTTATTTGCTGTGAAGATCCGGATTGCTGATGAAATCGATGAGTCGAGATGAATTTTATTTCTAGGGGATTTGCCATTTAGCAGCAACCATTTTACAATGTTCTTTTTACATGTATGTACGCTGGAATGCGCATTTGTTACTGTGATTCTTGATAATGGAAGATGCTCCGGTCTGTCTCATGATCTCAATGGAAGACGGAAATGCTTCTTTGCTGAAAATTATGAAGTCATATCGAATTAATGTATTTATTAATGGACAGCAAATGTCGATAAGTCATAACGTTTCAAGTTCAGTATCGATCTGACTAATTATTATTTACATGTTGGATACGCATACACTACCTAACAGTGATGAAGACATACATGATCCCTAATAATGACAGTCTCTAAAACAAACTCTTTTGTAAGTAAGAATCAATATGCATCTCGGATTTTCCTGTATTGCACACGGTGTGTTCCTCCTGCATTCGATGTTTGCACATTACTCTTTACTTCCTATGTAATTATCCCATTAAGTTTGCATTCGTACTTTTCGTAAATTACATACTAATTAGTAAATATTGTGCATAACATTTTAGCAGCTTATGCAGATGCACTGCTGCTTTGTTCAAGACTACTCGTTTTTGTTTTTATGTTGGGGGCCAGATATTTGTAAATGCGTCATATTCCACTAGGACAACGGTTGTGTTTTCAAAAAATCAAAACAGCCAATTTCATAGGCCACATTTCACCTCCCCTAGGCCGGTATTATACAAAGGTATTTAGTATTTATTTCTTTCATCTTTATGAATCGCAACTTGCTTGCGTCGTGATCTACTCTTAAGGTTTCAAAAAAAATCAAGGTGCAAACTAAAGACTTAAATATTTACCAACACTTACATCTATGTAAAAGTGTTTACTTGGTTATATAACCACTATTGTGCAACACAAATTTGCAAAGCTGATTTTGTAATGGAGGCTCAGTCTGGTCTTAGCTGGTTGTAGTTTAAACGATCATGGGCTAGCGCAGTAAGTTAAACCCTCAAACTGAAGGAAAATGTAATGGTTTCTGTTTTAACAGTAAAATTTACACCTCCATCATCATAAAATTGCAGTTAGCATGCACGTAACCTGCATTTGCTAAGATTTATTTGTCTAACAGCGTCGTGTGCTAGATGCAAAAATGATTTTCATGTACTTGGACATTCGTATTTGTTGAATTTTTAACCAATTCATCGGAAAATTCCCTGAGGTCAGTTAACCTCTTTTTTCAATTGACGCATCATGCATGCAGTTGTATCCAGTAACCTAAATGTAATTGAATATTTTACTAATAAGACAAATTTCGAGCCGTCGCCATAAAAAATGTCAGCCAAGATATATTGGCAATTCAAAATGTTATTGGTCAATGTTACCTTAATCATGCTAATATTTACCGTGGAAGTCCAATAATTCCTTTTTTAAACCCAAAGAATCTGTCCAACTGATGAACTTGTTAAGCTTCTTATCCATGTTTGCTATTAAACAGCTCTGTTTAAAAAAATTACTTGTGTTGGTTGAATACAATAAACAAATCGATCAAACATTGTTACACAACCTCGTACATCAGCCAGAGGTTGATGCGCGATGACAGCCATTCATATTTTTTTGGGAAAGTCTCGCACTTCCTAATGGAATGAGCCTTGTCGTGGCAAACTGTCTAATCAATTTTAGTTACTCCATTCATGGAGTACTAAGCTCGCACGCATTCCCTTGCGTTTTTCTATGATGACTTAACACTCGCTGAGCGCGTTCACATAAGTAATTGAATTGGCATTTTAAAAAGGGAGAGTTGTCTAGTATTAAGTAATTTAATGTTTTTTGAAAGGTGACTAAACAGTTAGTTCATAACATGCGAGAGTGTATTCAGGATTCAGATGCTGCCACTGATAAAGTAATTTACTGGACTGCTTCTGTCATATTAGGTTTTCCACTAATTCCAACTAATCATGTTGGCGATCTTCTAAATAAAAAACTAAATACCTAGTTTCAAAGATGATAGTTGTTGGTCTGTCAAGAAATAAGGTCTAAATTAGAGCCATATGCCATGTTGTACCCATTTACGATGTCTTTACTTTGGTATAACGGAGTTTGCGCTATTTTTATTTATTTATTTTTTGATATAACAGCCTGCGAAGTCTAAACCTACAGATGTGAATTTTATATAGGAAATTCTTTGAATGCAAACCTACCTTGATGTAAGTAAAAAGAAAAGACCATAATTTTTATACTGCATTTGGCTGACATGTTTTTAGCAATAAATTCCTTATTTTCAACCCAATTTTGTCTCATATTTTTATGTTATGACACAAATGGAATAAAGTAAACATACTTCACGCAAGTTTTTAAGAAACGCCTCAACCCAAATACATATTTTGAATGCTTTTTCTTTATTCGCATGCGCGAATCAAATCGGATCGGTGAATCTCTCAGCAAGGTCAATATATGTTCAGTAACACAAAACCAATCTGAACGTTTATACAAAAAAAGAAAGAAAAAAAGAAGACTGGATTCTCAGAAGACCCCACACCCAACAAATTTATAGCTTTCCTAAATTGCTTTCAACGGAAATCATATTTATTGGCAAGCCAATTAATCAGTTCAAGAAATAACACCCTGGGTAGTATTCTAAGCATTCAGTCTCTTGTCATTCCAACCAAGAGAAAAACAAAATGATTGCTTTTGCTTTGGTGGGCTGATGGCGGTGTGCGAGCGTACCTGATCATGGAAAGTCATTTCCTGGTGAATCTTTCAAAGTCATGGTCGTCATCCGTCTTCTTAAAAAAATGATACTGCTAATAACGCATTCACATCATACTTAAACATGATCTCTCAGTCGGTACCCAAATGCCTTCTGTCTTGCAATAAAAAGCCCAAATCAACAAGCCTATTTGACAATTGGCTAAATTAAGAACTCCAGTTTTAGTTTATTTACGAGCCTCCTAAACTCAAGAAAAAAAAATAGTTGAAGGCTAGGGTTAAATGATATGGTTAATATGAAGTTACAGATTGTGAGCGACGGATACATGGTCAACATGACATTACTTATCCATTTTCATTCTTTTTCTAAACAACATGCTCCACAAACCTCTCGATCAACTTGCCAATTGTATTTTAATTCAGAACACACCAGAGTTATTATTACAAACTGCGCAAACTAAGTAGGATGCAAACACATCACGAGAGGTGAAGTTTTTTTTTATAGAGAGAGGGGGTAGTTGGTAGTTTGTGCTGCATAATATAGACTAATATTAGCCTCCAATTTACGACATGTCTTCTAATCAATTGGGCCAGGTGAAGCACCACCTTATAAGTTTCTTCATACATCAGTAACTCACAGACCGCTATAGCCTCTTTTACAATTCATAAAACTCGTGAATACGAAGATGATGACTTTTTCAAGTTCAATGATGTTGTAAAAATATACACATTTTCGTACACAACCATAATGATGAAATAAAAGACAACAACGTGAACATTTCCAACCGGTCAAAAAGAGAAGTCACACGTAGAATTATAAAGATCACTGCAGTTTTGGTCCAGGCTAAAACTGTACGCGGCTAAAATTTCATTCATTTGCCTAGCCAAATCTTAAACTAATTAGATAGGTCGCCTTATTTCACTTCTAGGTAATTAGAAGCGCTCGTAAAACAAATACAAAACATAAAATCTGACAGCTAATAGGCATTAAAAGGGCACTGGAAATAGACGATAAATCTAGACAGGTAATTATACACTTCTAATTAACTTCACAACTAAAGACATGCTTTTCAGATAATGAGACATAGTTTGATATAATGAACGGAAACTCGACGCTTTTATGTGGGTGTTATATGGAAAGCTGTTCTCATTGATTTTGTTCCGCAAACTTTGGTCCATATACGTTGATTATTTGTTGTATTTCTCTAATGACTCATGAAGTCATCATATTTCAAAGCAGCCCTTTTTCGTATCAATATCAGATAGGTCATGATCTCAAAACAGCGGCAGTTTTGGCATTGTAGTCCAAGCTAAAATCATTTGCGCCAATAAATTTCATCGTTAAGCCAGACAAAGTCAATATATCACACGGCAAGAGTTCTTAAAAACTCGGCAAGTGTTGATTATCAATAAAAAATCTAGCTGCTTGTATTCCTTCGCGCTAACGCACGCACGTCCGCACACTGTACGTTATTCTAACGGTGTGTTTGTGTAAAAGATAACGTAAAACAACTGAGCTTTCATCATCAAAAACAAAAATCATTTTGACATGCGTGTTCGGCTTCAGTTTTTTTGTGTGCGTAATCAGCATCGCGCCTTCCAGGCGTATCCTCACCAGAACAGCTAATAAATGTTCATTACTATTTTTTGAACAAGTAGGAAGTGCAATGGAAGTTCATGTTGGAGAGAAAAAAAATCGGGACTGGTTGAATATTAGTTGACCACTAAAAGTTGGACTCATTCATAGTTTCATACATTTTTTTGCTGGCAATATAGAAGATTAGTTGCCTCAGGTATCTGAGATGGTACGCTAATAAAAAATACGCCGCCGGTGGTGCCTAAGTGTTTACACACTTTTCATATGAAAATTTTATTGAGATGTTTTTAGAACAAAATGTACATTACATACTATCACTTGTTATACAATCATTACATTTTGATTAAAGAAGGCGCAAACGGAAGCGAGCAACAAGTATTTTTATATAGAAATAATGTCCAGTAAAGTGCCAGCATGAGTAATATAATAACTACCTACAAATTTGATTATTTCATCCATATGATTAGCAACGCTGATTGGGAATTTTTTGATCTTCCGATAAAGCACATACAACTTTATACGCAAACTAATGTAGACATTGCTTCAAGCACTTTCGTACGCAGGTTGTTATATCGGCAAAGTAGCAAATCTTCATCTGGACCAACCCTTTTCCTTCCTCGAAAGGAAATAAAATAACTGTTTAATCCATTCACCCAACACTCATAAGTGTTCACATATCCTCTTGTTAATTTGCCAAGTTATGTGTTCGTTACGCATACTCGTTAGCAGTTTAGCGAATATATGAACTGTTAAAAGTCAAATGCTGATATGAGTCACAAAAAAAATTCTGTGGGACTGAAAAATGGATAATCTATGGCTTTTCAGTACCTGCTCAACTTGATTTTCTTCTCCTCCCTGATTTGTCCAGTCCAGTTTATTGAATTAAATGACTGGGTTGTTTAAGTCTTGGAAATAAATCTCATAAATCAATGCTCATGATTTTCAACAGGGATGCACCAGCAAAAGTTGTCGTTGATGCTTCCTCTTGGCCAGAAAGGTTATCATGGCTGTGCGCCTATAAAAATGAGTTATCTGCGAAATGAAATCTCTCTGTCTATGCTCACGAACTGAACACTACTTTTATTTAGATTTGCCAATGATTGTCTCTTGAGTGCATCATTTATCACAACAAAACGACTTTTGTCTTCGTCACATTTCGGATTTGTCAACAGGCAACAGGCCAGTGGCCACATTGATCATGTTTCTTGGCAAAAGTTTGTTGCGGTCAAATATCGGGAGTTGATTTGTTACGTTACGACATGTGTGGCGCAGCTTTTTCTTGTCACATGAATCATTAGTAAAATCGTGAGTGGAAACAAAAGGGAGACGGAAATCCGGAAACAAGGAAGTGGGAGATTAGTACCAGTTTACAAGAGACAACAACATGCAATCAGAAACCTGACATGTGCCATATATTCCCTATCGCTTCTTGTCGCTATGCTATTTTTTTCTTGCACACGCAGAATAACTTTTACATGCACCCATTTGTTTCATGCGTAAAAATTTGTTTGACAGGTAACGAGATGCGAAACCGATATGGCAAAACCGCAACGTTAAAAAATATGTTTGTGTAACAAAACTCGTAATGTCTTCTTGAAAAAAAAAGAATTAAACGTGTGTAATGTATCATCATCTTTTCGTCAGCCCACAACACTCACAAACGTTTATGTTGTGTGTGGAAACGGTCGCAGAATATGGATAATCGTTTTTTATCTTTTATTGTTGCTGTAATGGTCGTGTCTCATTAAAATTATGATAGCAGCTATGTTAAAAGGCTACCTATATCGTTGTTGACGGCGAAAATTGCAAAAATTACATTTTGTGTGGCAGAGGCAGAGGCAAGTGGGACAATCGTCCACGTCTACAGATCAATTTTCATAGAGATACATGCTATATGATTAGATTTTTTTTCTCGCTTGTGGGACCATAATATCTTTGTTCCTGGCCAGACATGGCTTTTCTTTGTAACAGGCTTGTTTGACCTTAACCTACACAAAATATTTGGGCTTGTTTGAAAACGAATGAGTTTCTCGTGGTGGTGATGATGATGCGTGCAGTTGCACTTCCAGGAAGATTACACATTTTTAATCTGCTTTTATTGCCCAGTGGGTTGAAAATTTTGCTGCAGAAAAAAAGATTGATTTTCATAATGAAAATGGAGTGCATATCTGAAAAACGATCTTTGTAATAAGGAAGAGACTGGGAAGAAAATGACGAAGAAAAAAAAAGATATCCTCTTACTGGAAGCAAGTTGCACAAGTTCCGGGGGTTTTCTGGTTGGATGTATTTTCGATGATATCATGGATCGTGCTGGAAGCGTGATGCCAGATTACCTACAAGCTAATTTGATCGTGCTTCATGCTGATGATGATGATATTGTTGAATCGTCGATCGTTAAGAAAATAAAGATCGCTTCGAGGTATATTATTAGCTACTATTCTAGTTGCATTTGATTGTTGTCTATATTACAATGTAGTGCCCTAGTACCTATGCAATTTGCAGGATTATGCAGTGCCTTGTCGGCAACGTTTAATGGATCTTCTTCCAAAAAAAGTAATATCCGATTAGGCAACTAACAACCCCATAACGTATCTTGTTTTCGCAACCGAAATATATCGTTGGTTGACTGAAGGAATTCGTGTAGACCAATAAAATATTTGTTGAGCGGGTTCATTTTGTGTTTCTCCCGTAAAGTAAAGAGCCACTCGAAGGACTTGTATTGATTTCCGGATCACATTGCAGCCCACGCCTTTCTCTTTCACCCAAATTTAGCGATTCGTTAATGTCTATAAAAAAGATAATTGTTGTGTTGTTAGTGTCACAGAAAAGATTAGTTTCTCTTTATAGAATATTTTATCGCTCTGAATGTTGTCAATGAATAACATAACGGAGTTGATAGTACCAAACCAATCTTGGTCTAAGTCTCTGGACAAGCGACAAAGGCT
>VICI01004315.1:0-11205 GCA_019593645.1 Akabosia matsudoensis
TGTGCTACTTGTAGAAAACTGCAACGAACTATCTATAATTAAAACGATTTCTCAAATGACATGAGTAGACAAGGGGGAAAATTCACAATGGATGAAAAATTCGTGCAGATGCAGTTGTACGGTATTTCACCAAGTAATCCTTGAATTGGTGGGAAATATGCTATAGATACATTTCACATCTATGGCCATGTGCTTTTGAATGCAAGCATAATTGCTTTTTGTTCGTCCTCTCAGATGCAAATACACAATTACAGATTTGAAATTGTTGACTAATTCATTTCACGAGACAGGCAAAATGTGGAACACACTTATTCCACCAAAGATTTATTAAGGGTAAAGTTATGAAACACAAATGCATTCGATTAGCTTGGAACCTTCACCAAACATTCCTATTCTGTGGCTGTTCTAGATACACCCTCCAATATGTCGCTACGCTACGGCGATGTGTTGATAAGTTGATGGCATTTGTCGCTGCAGCAGAGTGGTGTCCCGAATCGGCTAACTGACTCACCAACACCTAAATCAAGATCTATTATCTTGTTTGATAATCTCGATAGTCTGGCGGTAGCCCCCACGCTCCTAAAAAATAAGTTCATGTTTACACACAACCTATAGTAATATCTATTTCTGGTGTCTGGACGTCTATATAGGGTTGTTGTTGGGTGTTTACGAACCTGATATATGCGCATCAGGCGCTTTTCTCCATTTTTTAAAAACAACTGTGAATAACTTTGTTGCAAAAATACTTTGATATTTTTGTTTATCTCTTGAAAACCAGCTCGCCTCTTTTTTTAGCATTGTCATAAACTCTTCATTTAAGAAATTACCATTGAAAATGTTGTAAATTGGAAAATGTGGAAAATAAAAACTAACATTTTGAAGGAAAATTATACAGAAGACTTAACGCAAGAACATGTTTACTTTATGTTTTAACGTGTAATACTCATATTATAATGATATCTCCCTCACAGACATAAATAAGTCCTCAGCCAGAAAACTTATTGACATTCTTATAACTTAGAGAACGAGAAAAACCATCTTCTTTAAATCTTGCAGTCAACTTTGGAAGATTTTACCATCCTTCGAATTGTTAAGCCTGGTGGCTCTGTTTTCAGACTTTATTGGTGTAGTTAAGCCGTTTGAAAATACTTTTTTTCTATTTACGATTTATACCGTGTCCCAGGCGAAGCACAAAATATTCATTTGAAAGAAAAACCTTCAAGAAACTTCCGCTCAGTTCCTTAGGTAGATATGGCAGTAATGCGATACTTTGCGAAAAGAAAAATTATGAGGCATAACGATATCTTTCACCGTAATTTCTTGCCACATGAGCTGTTTCAGATAAGATTATCGGATGGATAGCATGAAAAACTCTGATGTGGATCAATGAGGTTTTAGTTGCGTATACAACGAATTAAGTTGTTTTGTTTTATACGTAAGTGGTGAAGATTACGTAAGTAACGCCACTGATGCAGGGTAAGTGTTCACGTTAATGCGTAGTAAACAGATCTGGACGCGATCGTATTTATAATTTGTGCGGTGGTGTTTACTAATAGCACTAGACAACATAATGGGGCAACAGTAATTCACGACAGGGAAACGTGTCTTCATAATGCATAGAGCCTTTTCATTTGCGAACTTTTATTTGTTTATGTTTCAATAAATTCCTGTTGATTCATGAAAAAAATTATAGGTATGCAATTCCCAATTTACCAAGATATATGTACCAATAGGTAGCAATACTTGAGAAAATTCACGTTTTCAATACGTCTGTTGCGTGAAACTACATAATTACTCAATTGTTGTTACCACCCAAGTTGATTCAAGGAATTTTCAAGTTTCATTTTAGTAAACTAAAATTCTAATTCGAGTATGAAGATTCCTAGATAGAGGGTCCGAAAAAATCTTGTGAACGAGAGAAAAGCTATTCTTTCAAAAGCCAATGTTACATCATATACGGCTTGATGCCACCGATGCCTCATACATTCAACACTGCAGTGTGCAATACAATATCGCCTTAAGACTAAGCAAGTTGACTCGGTTTTGCTTTTGCTTGTTACTGTACCACAAAGTAGAGGTTATCATGACACAAGTCGATAAGCAATCTTTCTTACCGCATCAACTTGTGGATGCTTGATCCTGTTAAACTAGCAGTAGACAGTGTAGTATATTGGCAGTCCTGTCGTGGCACATTCCATACGGGGTGGTTGTAAAAAGTTATGCAGTATAACTACAATAGAAAAATGCTTGGGATGTTTGCACCCGGGAGAGAAGCAAGATATTCACAAAGTAAAACTCATTTGCAAGTAAAAGCTATCATGACAATGTTAATCACTTTATGTAGGATCAATAATGGAAACCTTTTTCACCGCCATAGACGCTACTTCATTCACCAAATACATTAAATAGGACAACTTCCCTATAGTTAATATTATTTTAAATACAATATACCCCATCGTAACATGCAAATGTATTTACCAACCCGTCAACGTGTACTTGTTGTCCATACTTGTATTTCAATTGTCATTGTGTTTCGCGAGGAAAATATAAAAGCAGTTTTTTCCAAGTCGTCTCGCTATTAAGGTTCCAGAGCTCGGTTACATCACAAGCCTTTTGAGTGCTTCCAACCCACAGGAAAGCTGCTTTAGCAGCAAATCCTAAATACACAATTGACTTCTTTTAATTAAACCTCACACAAGTTTTATTTGTACCAGGCTACCCCGATTTGATATAAATAGTTAATATATTCTAATCAGACAGTGACTGCTAGTGTTCTATTTTCTTCCGGCGAAAATTCTTCGCGTTCACTCTTTCCAACCGATTTCGATTTCTGTTAAAGGAGATTTCGACCACTTTCTTTTGAAGCTTCTCAAGAAAACAAAGCATCTCGTTCAGCAATGGTAAGTGAGCTGGTTTCATCAGCATCGATAATCTCTCAAATTGTTATACAAATATTCGCATGTAAATTGGGAAACAAAGATTTCATTCATATCTTTCTTCTATTCGTCTGGTCGTTTTAAACGCTGTCTGATCTTGGTTCAAGAGCCACTTCATTAATTTATTTAATCACCCATTTTGTATGTTGATTCTTTAGGAGAACAAGCTCAGGCGAGAAGCTCGACGATGTAAGCTACTGCATCAGTTAATTTAACCTAACTTTTTACACGTGTTTCAAATTGATAGTTAGCTACATACATCTTTCTTTCCTTGTATTGTTCCTCAGTTTTGGAAAAGACCATTTACAAGTATGATGGCGGAAGAACAGGGGCCATCACCCGCAAACAAATGACCGACATAATCAAGCTACTACTCAGGTCAGATCCTCACCTCCTCGATATGGAAGAACTCACTGAGCTTATCAACAAAAATCTCAAAGGTATGCTATAAAAAAACCAATAAAATTACATTTCACTTCAAGGCATTTCAAACTGGCGCATATCTTAAATTTGCATAGCGTAACATCAGTCATTATGCTAATTCATTTTCATTCCATTCATACTATGGCAGAATCCTCGTTTATCGTCTTGAGAAAATCAAACAACATAATGAGTGATAAGCCGTACGAGTTTGTGGTAGAGCACGGTAAGCCGAAAACACGATTAGCTTTCACCCAAATATTTTTTCTCCTTCCTCATACTAGAACGTGCCTAAGTATAAACAGCTATTGGGAATGAGATACTTGGCACATGGTAAATATTTGGATGTGCGGGGTTGTTATATCTAGCGTATTTTTTCTCTTTGTTTATTTTTTCCCTCTACCCTGCGGTTACACCAGAGGACGACCGTTTGGACTTTTTAGCAGTTCAGGATATCACGGTACACTTTATGCTGAAACAAGAGAAGAAAAACAACGACGCATTCCTTTCCAAACATCTCATTCGCCTGTGTGACTTCCCATCGCCGTAATTCAAAAGGAGGTGAATGTATATCCCTATTCGTTATAAGATCAACAAATTATACCATTACTTTACGAGCTACGAGGAACATAAAAGTCCTACCACACAAAGCTATTTCACAGAGTTATCTTAAACCGGCTTCAGTATGGCTAACAGTTTCATCAAGTCGCATTGCTAATATTTTTAATAGGTGAGAAAAAGCGTACACAAAGTTAGGTTTTTTGTTTTTGTTTTGAGACAACATAACTGAATCGTTGGCTAGGTTATTTTGCAAGCTTTCCTAACATGTTCAGTGAAAATCTGTTAATAGGTCGTAATTTATGGCTTGGTTGTTACACGCTGTTGCATAATAGGCAAAGTGTATGAGAGCATAACAAAAACTTTCACACTTTAATGGTAGATTTAGATTGAAAACGGAAAAGTACTTGTCGCGCTGTCCCACAAGGAATACCTATGTTTCTGCTTTGCACTTTAGACACACTACTAGTCTAGTCTCTGAGTCGATAGATATTTTCATTAGAAACGGAACGATATTTTAAAAGTAGTTTAAAAAAATACAATTGCTCTGTTGCTTGAACTTCAGGAGAGAATAGACAAAAAAAATTACAAAAATATGGGACAATTATTAGGGTTGAGAGGTAACATAGCAAGAAAAGAATAGTTGTTGGTCCCTAGGAGCTTGTGGAAAGTATGGAATGTTGCCAGTAAGATTCAGATTGGAACGTTGATTTTTTTTATAAACTGGCAAAGTGACAAATATTAGTACATATTTTTTTCTATCTCTACCAAATTGGTTGCTTTAAAGTATTTGATCTTTTTTATCTCTTATTTTATCGTGAAATGGGGTAATAATTGTGAAGCAAAAATTAACAGGCATGGGTGGCAACGATAGAAAGTGAAGTTGCTAGCACGGCTATTTCAGACGAATGTTATCCCGAAATCAAATAGGAAGGAATGGTGTTTCTTCAACAGCAACTCAACATGATCGATATCATTATTTTCATCGATGTTTCAAGGAAAAAGCAGTGACTTTCAAGTATCAAGTTCATTGGCAATAGATGAGAGTGGAACCAGAGAAGGTTTTATAGGAAGGTTGCCCACTGGATTTTCATCCTGTCTAACCATATTTGCAATGAAAGAGATTAGCAAGCTTAGTTTATTGGAAGGTGATTCATACTTTGGAACCTGTTTAGATAAGAAATATTTGGAGGTAGGTGCAACAATCTACTCTAGCATATTACACTAAACGAAACGCGAAATATGATTATTTATTTACAATAAAGTGTAAGATAAAAATTACCATGTATAGTACATATACTTTAAGAAAGTATTTATTCTGGTTTCGTGTAAGTATTTCTATATTTTTCATATTCATGCTCATTTTTGAATGTATGTTGAACTATAAAATTGTTCGTGTTATGTAATTGTAATGTGTGCTGCATTTTGTAATTGCAAAATTTTATTAAATATGATAAAGTTTTAAAAAATTTACTACTTTAGAGATGAAGTTTTTCCATTCAGTATATTGTACGGAATAATCTGCCATATGTGCAATTGGTAAATTCTGCAATCATGAGTATGTCGTTTCATAAAGTTCAAGAATGAAACTAACCCCATGCAGTATGGACGGACGGTAAGTTCTTTTTAGGTAAGGTCGCGATCCACATATGGGAAAAGTTCAGCAACTTTTCTTGCTGTGACATTCAACTTTCCTGGTTCCCTAAATTCCATATGGTAAGTATGTAGATTCTAGGACTATATAGAGATATGGACGTATAAAACCTCATTGAAGCACCGTGACAAAATATTACTTGTTTACTGCCAGGTTTTGTTTCCATGTAGCCAGTAGGGTTAATTTGATCTACTGGAACAATCCACCTATATCGCCCGTTGACCGTTGGACTTAGATCCTCCGTGTATTTTAGAGGTGTTTTTCTTCTTTTTAGGCTTTTTCATGAACCTACGCGTTAACAGAAGGGTACCACATATTTAAGGTATCGCGGATTAGACAGAAATAGGAATTTTCAATTAGGTCAGATTCCTCCGAAAGTTAGCATGGGATTCCAGTAACAAATACCATATTCGTGATCTACTAAAAGAGCTGAACAAAACTGACCTCTCTAACATTCATTGTTGGAGGGGCCACTGAATGAGAATTTTCTGAAAAATCATCAGTTAGTATTTGATAGAAACAAAACCTAGTACATAACAAAAAAATATTTGTTTATTCTCCGTCACAAAACTTTGTATCGAAAAGGATTGGCTTTCTAAGTCCTTATCTCTATATAGTCCTAGTGTAGATTATTATACAGTTTCTATGACCGGCAATGATTTTTTCTATCTTTACGCGAAAATCACGTTTAAAAACAGCAAAAAGAAGTGACAATAATGCGATATGCGAATATTACCAAGGCGGAGCTACAAATAAACTGCAAACATTCATAAGCTGACTTCAATAATCAGAAAATTCGTTTCATATATAGATCATTTATGCGTTCTCCTTGCCTCGCTATCTGATGTCACAGATTTCACCTAGTTTTCGAATAAACACTTGGACCAGCTTGGACCAAACTGCATGAGACGTAAAAATGCTGAAATGAATTAAGGAAAACTCTTTTTCCATTAAAACATAGAGCATCTTATTTATCAGTATAAAAGCCCAAGGAAATTTGAGAAACAGGAAGGCTCCTGTTTCAAGTAAACATAAGGAGTGAGCAAGAGTGACCTTGGTACAGAACGCTCCTGGTTCCAAAACAAAAAGCCATTTCAAAGTTTACAAAGTCATTTCATGAGTATATTCATTATATCTGTACAATTCAAAAGCAGTACATAAGTATCACTTCCGGTACTACTTCCGAGCCACCCTACACGATGCAATAAGCATTTAAAAAATACGTACACCCATATGTACGCAGTGTTCATTGATGTCCCATTTGCTGAGGCAACCAAGTTAACTAAGAGGTGAAGAGAAGAATAAATCAACGATAATCATGCACCCCGGAGCTTTGTATCACCTTTAACTTGTTTTAGAATCGTTTTGAGCCTACAGTATAAAAAAGATGTGGTACTTATTGTTAGTACTTATTACCAGTGGCCTGTGTTTGCGTTGACGGAGAAATCTCTGTTTCCGTTTTATTCGATACACAATTCGCTGTCACTCATGCGGCGTCTTAAACGTTTACATGGACTTCACTTGTTGTTGCCATTTTTATTCCTCTAGGTCTAATTCCACTTTACGTTTCGTTTCCTGGTACAAACTTCTGTTAAAGTACTTTGTTCATTGCACGCATTCACTGGTCCGATTGTAAATATCTCATGTAACCTTCAGGGCGGCCAACGCAATATTTTTACTGAACCGTCCTTTTGTTCTCCACATCCTGAACATATGAATTTTGGCTTCGACTCAGGAATGAGGTAAATAATTTTCAAGTTTTCTAAGAGCTTCCCCAGGACTAAGCGCGTGTCTCGAAGAGTGAAATATTAGTTACATTGATACGAGGTTAAACTGGAATAAAACTACTACCTACTTTGTAATTAATTACGTACAACTTATATGCCTATGGTGTGTTCTTCTGTGATTTTATTTTAAAATAAAATGCCATTGGTCATGTAACGATAAGCATGCGAGTGTGAGAACGGCAATGGATTTCTAGAATTGAAGTGCTCACTGCTCACAAATCCACAGAAAAATAGGAAGCAAACAAAAATATTCTGAAAATATACAGCATTTATTAAGCATGAAAATGCGTAAAACTCCCATCCAACTACTCGGCTGCGAAAGATTTGAAAGAATAGCTCGATATCCTATTGCAATCGCTACACCCTTAACATTCTCAAACTTCTCATGCGCGAACTTGTCAATCTACCGTTTAAATTCCAATGCCCTGCCTTCATACCTAAAATTAAACTCCTAAGTACTTCAGGTGACAATTTTTATGCATTAATCGATGAACATCACTATCAACTTAAGATATCATCCTCCTTAAACTCAGGCTATGTTTACTCATCATATACTAAACAGGACGGTCTACATGGTACGGGACTGTGTAGTATTGCTAATGAGGAGGAATAACTACACTTGATTAAAGTGAAGGACGTGAGTAGTCTCAAACATAAATCTGATTTAACCACGGTTCCCCCGTGTCTTCCTGTGATATTCTGAGAGAGAGAGAGAGTCGCTGGTGAGAATATAGATATAGATATATAGATATATGCTAACATTGAAGTTTCCACTGATAAAATAATGAAAATTTAGTACGAAAGATTCTCATATTTCCCAAAATCAAATCGAGATACGGAATTTCTATATGAACTTGTTCTAATATATACCTAATTTATGCATACTCGTCTATCAATGTCAAGAATTGTCCTAACAAAATTATTTGAAACAAAATGTTTCTTTTAAGTTTTTTCTATGCATAACGATCAAAATACAACAGTTAATCTATCCTTATACAAGGTTTTTGAAGTGAACTGTGTAGATGCTGTAGTAATTAGTTACAAATTAATTTTAAGACGGAAAAAGTAAGCATAGCTCTGACTCATGATTGCATTTCTATTTTCAGACGGAACCATTGTGAATTGTGGAACGTCATTCAACTTGTATGAAACTAAAATATCGTTCTTCTTCATTCAAAGCCATTTCTTCATTAATGCTGTCTTCCTCGTAAAGAACAAATGACACAAATACCTATCTTAACTATTGGGGAGGTTAAGAAACAAAACTGTTGGCCAGACGGGCCACGGACAATTAGCAGAGGAGAATGAGGAAGAAACATTGAGATTGAGACGAACTCTCAACTCTGTTTGTTATCGCGTGCGCACCTACATGTGCATCATCTTGTCGATCAAAAACATCTTGACACAAAAACGATGCTCTTTTTTTAATGTTGTTACTATTACCAAAAAAACAGCCCGGATGTCGACCTTTTTTTACATTAAACGTTTCGACATGTATACTACGCATAGGTTTCAGTATAATAGAAAGGAAACAAAGTAGCATGCATTAATTTTGTTGTGAGAAATTTTGAAGTGTAATCTATCACACAAAAGTCAGACGAAAAAAATGCCGTGGATTCCAAAAAACGAATCGGAGGGCTGTTCCATTCACAGTCATTTATGGTGTAGTGGTTGTGAATGCATTGGTTGACATAGTAATTGACTGACAAGGAATTTGGCGTTAGTTACAGTGTAACATGGTGCGATGCGCTCAGCAAGTCAATTTTTCCTTGTTATTGTTGATGGTGATAATCCCAGGGAATTTTAGGGGACAATATTCCTGGCGTTACCAGAGGAACTGCCTTGTCTTAAAAGGGTGTGGTGAGCGGGACAACTCTAAAGAAACAAGAAACAAAAGATGAAACTTTATATGTCACTCTGAGAATTTTGTTTTCATTTAATGCGAAATCGGATATTCCCTGCTGACTTGGTGGCATAGTGAATGACTAACGAGCTCAAATGAATTTTAAAAGAACTTAAAATTATTGCTGTAAATAGTTTACATCCACTTGTAGTAAAGCTATGTGCTACGGATTCTTCGCAGAAAGGTCGTTGTCCAGATTATCAGCCGAAAAACAAAACATAGTTTCAAAGGGAAATGACTTTGGAAATATGTTACACAAGAAAACATTAATGTCACGCTTGCTCGGAAAAAGTGGCCATAGAACTTGTCGAACGAAGTATGGTAATGGTAGTTTGAGATATATAGGAAAAAGACATAGCGAACCGAATGCGAAATAACCTCAACATCTGTTTCTACTTTAAATGACCAATTAAATGCACCATTAGTAATTAGCATTTAATTTGGTGACATTGCTATCCTTTTTTTTTGTTTTTATACATTAACAGGATGTACTGTATCATAGCATGCTTATATGCGTCCATTGTTGATGTTGATCGGAACATCCGTCCATTGTCGGGGTTTACAGTGAGTCTTTGCGTGTTGTGTTGCCATTAGTACATAATGCCTCTGCAATAATTATGTTTGTTACAAATCTTCATGATTTTAAATGTCACTTTGAAAATTGAATTGAATTATATATTCATGGATATGGTATATTTGGCTAAAAATCCAGCAAAAACTGGTTATAGCAGAATGAATTGGCATTTTTGCCTGTACCAAAAAAAATCAAAAGTTTTTGCAAAAAAATCTTTCTAAGTAAGATTACCTTTTTCTCGGAATTGCTGCTTTGTATTGCTGTGACTTTCTCTGGGTTTTACCAACAAATTTATCAAAGTTGACTCGGAAAATCTCCGAATGAATCAGCAAAAAGCGCAACAGCATAAATGGTCTTAACATCGTGATAAAGTTGCCTCAACGATGACGTAGTCTAGATCTGACACGTAAATGTTACCAGGTAGAAAACAATGCATCAAACAAGGTGCTAGCAAAATATAATGTGTTTGAACTATGTATTCGCAGAGATGCGCGTGCAAGATTATGAAAACAGCAAGGTGCTCATCTTCTCCAGTATCATCCGTCACTGTCCTACCTTAAGCTGATTTATTGGTATACTGTGAAACACCTGAACAAATGAACGGCTGAAGTTGGTCTACTTGACTTCGGTAATCACATCTTTCACAAGCCGGTTTTTGGATCCCTACATACTACACAAAGGCTTAGTTAGAGTACTCGCTGAATATATGATAATGATTAAAGCGAGCAAACCAACATTAGTCGTTATTCACGTCAGCCTCCTAGTGAGATGCCAATGAAAATGCAATCACTAATGCATCCCTTCTGGCCCAAAGAAATTCCCGGATTCAAGGTAATTGAATAAAATTTTTGCCCATTTGTTCTTGTAATTGCACACAAAGCCATGTTTACTTTGCACTGCCAATTTGAAACATAATTTTGAATATCCTGATCAGTGGTTCGTACGTCACAAAAGAAAGAGGTTTAATCATTGTTGTTGGCTAGCCCCTTCATGGATAAAATGCAAATCTACAGTAGATGATTCTTTTAATATCAGGCTAAAACAGCATCATTCACGTAGAATTATGCCGCAAGCTTGGAAGGATAATCCCATCATGATAAACCCTCATATTTTGAGAAGTTATAAAAGCTTAACATTATGAACTTTCAAGGCGTTAGATTAAAAATGATGGCTTATTGTATTAATAACATCAATTTTCTTCAGATAGAGGTGTGATTTAAATTGGCGTAAACACGAGTTAACTTCCACACCAGCTCTTCATTAATTCATTCCTTTGTAGACATTGTTCTGTCATCGTTCTCAGTAATAATACATATATTTGTTAAGTTTTCAAAATCATATTATACTACGTACAGTTTCGCTTCGTTGATCGG
>VICI01004316.1:0-11205 GCA_019593645.1 Akabosia matsudoensis
AAAAACAATTTTTTCCGATGATCGCACTCCAATGTATGGAAATTTTATACAAATAACTTTGTTAACACGAATCAATATTACTGAAGTCGAAGCATCTAAATTGTTTCAAGCGTGTCTAACAGCAGTCCTCATACATCATACGATATTATAAAATTCTTGCAATCATATACAATATAAGCTGCCACAAAAATGATTCAAGTCAATATCCAAAACAAAAAAAAAAACAACCAGACGTAATCCTACTCCCTAAATTACTCGTAAATACCTGACAATTAAAAAAATCATTTATAGCAATACTTCACATTTCATTTAAAAAACTGTATTAATAAACAATACCTCACAACAACATTCTTTCATGTCATGTAAAAACCCAAAAACCATCACATTCGCTGATCTTTCCACTCTGCTGATGAAATCCATCCGTGCAGTTAAATTTATTTTTAAAAAAACGAAAATCTCGCTGATGAGTATATTACAAAATTACACAAGCTCAAGCTCTAATTTTTTATAGTGTACTTTCTTTATCAGGAAAAAAAATGCAAATAACTTGTTTGAACTACAATTATAAAAACTGTTAAAATTCACACCATCCTCGCCACTGAATACAACAACTGCTGATGATATGCATGTTTGAACTTGACTTGTTACTTTCAAAACTGCTACGCATGGGGGAGCCCTTTAAATGGTTCCGATAAACAAAAATTCTATTAATTTTTGCACGTTGTTTAGTTCATCTGAAAACACAATCACACTCTGTCCACAAAGAGTATCTTGTTAATACAGTCATTATCACTTTCAGCTTATCTTGAGAAATAGTTGCATAATTTTTGTAGCGACTATACCAGCAAAATCTCAAAATGCCCCAGGGTAAGCTAATGACTTGGTTATCTCGGGGCGTAACCGAGTCTCCAGCAGAAAAGACCAGCAACAGTTCGCTCAACTATGTTGTAAGTTTATTTAATTAATAATTTTGTTTTATATAATTGGCACCTTTAATTAAAATCCTTGTTTTAATCTTTTACATCCAAGGTCATTTCGAAAATTTTATCCTTAAATATCTTGTCATTTGACGACATCAAAAACTTCCGGTTGGTTTGCACCTTTTGGCACAATGCATCCATCGACTACTGGTCGAAAATCGCGGTAGTGAAGCTCCTCCCATCGACCAAAGTTCGAGAGGGAATTTCCATAAAGGACCTCGAGAACAGGTACGTCTCGAACGTGGACATGAAGCAGTTGAGCCGGAAGCCTTATCTGAACTACCAAGTGAAAGGGTGGAAGCCCAAGTACGACCCGGTCAAAAGTGAAGTCATTCCAGCCGAGTTTTCATTTGGAGCTGTCGTCGGGCCAAACGTTGAGTACTTGCATATCGACCAGTGCAACTTCTCTAAGGCGGAAAAGTTTGAAGAAATTGTTTTCTCGTGTTCAAACCTGAAAGAGCTCGTGCTGACGGGAAATACATTCATGGCGAAGAATAGGGACTATGAGGTATCCGTCCCGGAGGAAAAGATGTTGAAGAACTTGACAAAGCTTAGGCTGGACGGGATCATGACCCTCGGCTGGTTTCAGTTTATGCTTCATGCTCCAAATGTCGAGGTTTCTTAGCTAAAATACAAAATAAAAAGCTTTTTAAAGGATTTATTTTAAATGTTCCCGCTGGTTTTCTTTTAACTAGTCGTTAGTTTTCAAACAAAACGGAACGTACAGCCGTCAAACATTTTCTGGCTTCCTCATGGACCACACGCAGCTTCAGTGTCGCCACAAGTTCAAATGGCCGATACGACACTTGGACCTCTCAGAGGCAACCGGAAGTTACCAGGACTTGGGGACTCTTCGGTATCACGAGTTTCCTCTGGAAACGATCACTGTCCAGTTTGAGAAATACGAAGTTGACCGTTGGCTCATGCCTTTACTTCAAGGCTCCTCCAAAACCCTCCAGAAAATGGACATCATCCGGGTCTCGGATAAGATTGACAGTCCGTCGCATAAACCTGTTGATTTTCCTTGCGGGATTGAACTTCCGGTCCTTAGCGAGCTGTATCTTTGGGGTGGAGTTGTCGACAACCTAGATTTTTTGCGGTTTACCCCAAAACTGAAAATAGTGGAGCTCCGACGGAACAACTTTGAGAAAAGAGAGTTGATGACGTACGTGGGGGTGGGGAAGGATGCTGGAAAATCTTGTCTGGAGCACTTTGAAGACAACGTGGACGTCGTCCAGAGAACGGTCGGCTGCTGGAACAATTTACTCAAGCAGCCAGTCATGATGACCGAGTGGCTGGAGAGATTCATCGTTGACTGCAAGTTTGGCGTCGGCAGCATGTACACGCTCAAACGCTGGATTCCCAATTTAAAGGCGTTCGGGATGATCTTCACGAACAACACGTTTGGGCTGGCGTGTGAAGAGTGGCCAAAGCTGGAGGAGATCTATGGAGGCTACGGGAGTGTCGTAATGGACGAGGCAGTTACAAGCCGACACTTTTTAGCAATGAAATGTTAACACAATTCGAATACAATTAAAATTAAACTTTGTTAGCTTAAAAATTAACTTCTTGATTGTTTTTTTTTTTCAGGTTTGAAAAAATTACAGATGGATGCTTATTGTAATCAAGGCTGGTTTTCGGACAGGGCCGTCCACGAAGGATTCCTCAAGATGTGCTCGGGTCTAAGCCATTTGCAAGTTTGTGTGTCCAAACAAGTAAATCATTTTTATAGCACTTTTTCAAATAATATGGTAGTTTTAAAAACAATAATTTAAATGGGATTTAATTGTCTTTGAATGTCTAGATGAGTGAAGAAGCGGCTGGATTATTGGTTAGCAGAATAAAAAAGGTCAAGATAATCCGTAATTATGGAAAGGAGACTCATCCAGGCTACGACTGCTGTGACAGGATGGCGTTCAACAAGACGCGGAGGGAGCTTTATCAAAAGTTAGCCGCTGCGACACAGCCTTGAAATTTTTATCTTCTAAAAATTTAAAATACAAAAAAAAAAAAAAAAAAAGTGAACCGAATACGAGTGACAAGAAGAGAAATGTTACTTGAAAGCGCAGTAAATTAATTAAAATTCAACAAATTGTTTTTTGGGCATTTTCTGTCTTTTGTTGTGTTTCTAAATTTGCATATTATTTAAAAAAAGATGTCTTATTTTTACATAAAAATGGTTTTCATTGATCATTTTGAGAGATGCATTCGGGATATCGCGACCTTCTTTCTTGAGGAGTCAAAAGCCTGTCTGGCAAGGGACATTTTTCATTGCTGACTTTCTTACACGTCTGACGTCGTTGGATTAGTTTTGTTTTTGTTTTCACCTTACCATCTTTCTCATTTTAATCCTGGTGGTGGTGCGCTGGTTGGTGTTGGAGGTCAGTCGTCCGTCGTCACTTTGTTTTCTTCCGGCCTGGACATCTTTCCTTGTCTTTGTGGCGTTCCCACGGATCAGATCCTGGTCAGAAAGTACGAAAAAGTTTCACGATTCAGATATACGTATACTTTACAAGTTAATGATTATAACAGCAGATTTTTGTGTTCTTCCGATAGAATTGTTTCAATTAAGGTCATGTCTACCACTCAGGACCGTTCCAGTCAGGCCCCGATGGAAGTTTCTCCTCAAAATAATCAGCTGTCTGCAGGCTTTGTGAAATGCCGCGATTGCGGAAGCAAGTTCGTTAACAGGAAGCCTGGATGTAAATCAAATCGAAATCGTGTGGAATACTGTTTAGAAAGACATTTGAAAAGTGGCGCTTGTCAAAGGCGGATGGCGATTGTTCCGAAACCAAAAATCCTAGCGTGTGAACATTGTGGTCGTCAATACGAAGGGGAGAACCGGTCGTCCTCTTTGAAAAAACACTTGAAGCAAGGCACTTGCCGAAAGGATCAAGCAGAGCAGGCTCAAGGGCACCAGAACGGAGAAGACAAATCTCCAGATAAAGATGAACTGCTCAAAATTGCGTGTCCCAAGTGCAGTCGTCCATTTGTCGGCCCTGGAGCAGGAAGATCTTTAAAACGACACCTGACCAGAGGCACCTGTCAAAGACTTCATGTCACCCCTCCCACTCCTGACACTCCCCCCATAACCTGTAAAATATGTCGTAGAACGTTTCAGGGTAAACCAGGCGACGCCCGAAATAATCTGAAGCGTCACCTCGCTAGAAAAGTCTGCGAAAGAGCGAAACTAGCCAAGAAAGTAGTTCCAGAACCTGTCTCTGGTCGCAACCTAAACCAGCGTGGCCAGTTGTCGAAAAAAATCGTCAGATCCAGACCGTGCAATACCGTCAAAAGGGGAGGGGAGTCATACAAGCGCCCCATTCAAACCGGCCTTTGCAGACAGCGTCAGCTCCAGACGAAGAAATCGCCAGAGAAAAGCCTCCCTCCAGGGCCCAGCGGAATAGACGACCCACTCAGCCAGCGGAAAACACCAAGAAAATCTCAGACTCCCTCAGCCATCCCAAAAGTATCCTGTGAAATTTGCGGCACGTCCTTTTCCGGGCCGAGAGGACTAGCGATGTACAGTTTACGACGTCATCTTGCTAGGAACATCTGCGAAAAGGTACTTCAAGCTGGTAAGTCATCTGGGCCACTAACACCAGCTCGTCGTGCAGACACTCCCAGTGAGCTGACTCCCAAGGTCAGTGGCCAGGAATGCGAGCTCTGCGGCACGAGATTCCCAAAAAAGTACACTTTGCTGAGGCACTACAAACGGACTCACGCCGTGGCAAAAATTTACAACTGTCCCCACTGCAAGAACTTCTACCCGACTGAACCCAGTCTCGGGTATCATCGATTGATCAGTCATGAGAGGAATGTGAAGGCACTCCAGCCGGTCATTTTGGAAGAAGAAGATATTAGCAGCAGCGATTCTCCTTCAGAATCGTCAAGTGATGAAGAGGACTCAGGAGCGCATGCGGGAGGAGTTGAGAGGAGAAGAGGAAGACGCCGTTTGGGAAGATTCAGGGCCGTACTCCCCCATTCGGGTTCCTTCGCCAGGCGTCTTACCGGAAGTGGTCGTCATGTCTCATGTGGAAACTCTCCTGAGTCAAAAAAGCGATGCCCAGGCCATTCACGAAGAGAACATACGAAAGTGGGGCAACTTTTTCTTGAAGATGAATCGGTACAAGTAAGCTTCAGTTTCAGCACCAGCCAAAAAAATGTTTGCTAATTAGATGCTTACAAGTTTTCAGTAGATTTCCGGTGATAATTTCTTGGAATCAAAATAAAGTCGAGGTTAATATCGAACTTTTCTTTTTCTCTTTATTTTCCACCATATTTTTCCAAAAATAAATTAACAATCTAAAATGTTACTCATCCTGAAACAATTCCTCCAATATTTCAGCATCCTCCAGCGTATAATCTTCCTCTCCACCAACAACATAACAGTCATTCCCCTCCAGTCTCTCCGCCTTAACTTGAACCTCATCTTTCTCCTCACATTCTACCACAATTTTCCGCCTTTTTCTCCTAACTTCCGCTTTAGCCGCTTTCTTTGGGTCTTTCCTTCTCCTTCGGGGTTTCCTTCCAGGAATCCTTGGAACAATAGGTTTCCCAGACTCAAGGTCAGTCACCAGTTCTCTTCTCTTCTCATACCGAGTTGCCATGAACGCCTCCAGATGAAGCTTTCTCTGATGGTGTCGTAAGTGTAAGAACGTCCGGAAGCTGACTGGCGGGATGCAAAGTTTACATTCAAACGGCCGTCCCCCAGAGGCCACACTCACTTGCTCACACCTTTTCTCATGAGCGTCCAGTTTTGAGTTGCGAAAACTGCGTCCGCAATGTCTGCACCTGCCCTTGGCGTGGAGCTTCATATGCGGGTTGAAGGACAAGACGGGAATCGACTTGTTGCAAATGTGACACAATTGTTTCATCAGAGTGAGCTCGTTGTGAATCGCCTCGATGTGCTCCTCCATCGACCGTTTGTGCGTGAACGTTTTGGGGCAGTGGGGACACTTGAAGTCCTTCCGGAACTTGGCTTCAACGTGGGTCAGTTCGTGTTGCCTCAGATAACTCAAGCCAAAGTTCATTTTCCCGCAAATCTTGCACGTATACTTCGCCTTGAGTTGTTTGGGCGGGCTTGGTTTGAAGCCGGATGCAAGGGCGAAGGCTTTCTCCTCGGCGTTCATGTGCGTGAACTGATGGATTTTCATGGCGGAGTACGCGGTGTGCCGTCCACAGATGGGACACGGGGCGGTGGGCTTGGGGGTGTGGGAGCGATTCAGGTGTTGGAGGAGAATGTCGTTTGAGGTGACGATCGTCTGGCAGAGGTGACATTTGTAGCCGCCGAGGTGGTAGCCTTTCATGTGGATTTTGGCTTTACGGAGGGACACGCCGGAATGGTCTTTGCCGATGATGGCGAGACACTGTCCGCATTGGTAACCGGAAGGAACTTGCAGGATTTGAATACCTTCGTATGTCATCATGCCGGAGGAGGTAGTGATGATGGGTGAAAATGTTTCAGGGGCTCGGGTTGCGGACGAGTATGGATTGGTTCGAGGAGGAGGGGGAGGAAGAAATGGAAATACTTCGGAGACGGTTACTTTCCGAGTTATGGAGGGAAGAGAAGGTTGAGAGGAAGCAGAAGCACGTTTCCGAGTTTTCCGTGTTTTTGGAGGTTCAGGAGGTTGTGCATCTTGTTGTGTGTCATCAGACGGATTGGAGGGATACGAAAACGGTTCATGAAAGTCATCATTTTGCTCGTAGTCAGGGATAACAGGTTGTTCAACAACAGGATAACTATTCGCGTGGTCTGGAACACTCCAAGACAAATGCGTGACTTCAGAATGAGTTGAATTTTGTGTAGAAATGTGTTGTGAATCAGATGCCTGAGCTTCAACACGTGATTCTGCAAACATTGCAAGATAAGATTATGGAAGATTACATTCGCATTTGAACTGGAAAAAGTTTAGAAAGCAGTTTTGTTAACCAGTTTGACAGGCCTTTTCTCGGAACAAGATTGTTTTCCGGTCTCCTAACGCCAGTACGGCTTTATCAGAACGCCTGATTTTATCCTGCACCAGTTTAATTTGCTCGTCAATCTGACAATTAATATCGGCAAGCTGCTTTCGTAGTTTCACAAGCAAAGTTAGTCCTGTTTTTGTACCAACAACATAAAAGACCATTTTTATGTAAAGTGAGATCGTGACATTAGTCAGATGCCATTTAGTTTAAGAATCGTAAAAGGACCTTCACAGCATGATGCGCAAAAGGGGATTCCTGAACTTCCTCCTTCAGAGTTCCAGTCATGTCTTATCTCCTGATACGATATTTGCAACAGCTCACACACTTTTTCAAACACATCTCCAGACCCACACCCAAGTTCGCTGGACAATTTAGCTGCCTTTCGGCTGCCTTTGAAGTTGTCAAAACATATTAAACAGTTGTCGACTCCACTGCGACCACCCATTTTGTAGAACGGTTTGACGCATAAACTTAACAGTTCAGAAAATATCCAACGCGATACCCAACCCAAACACCACAAAGAAAGCGCGTCAACGAAGGACAGACAATAACAAAAACTCAGATGGAGCATCAGCTGGTTTTCCTTTGCTAAAGTAACTGAGCCGGCATTCTTGTCTTTGTTCATCCGAGTATTTATTATCAGAAAGTCAAAAAGTGCTTCTCGTTTCGAACCCCTTTTTCAGGATGTTCCGGAATTGATTTTGAACACAAGGCTTGCATGGGTGATATTCGGAACAGTTCAAATGGTAACTCAGAGCTCAACAATTCGGTAAGGAAATTAGGCTGAAAAAGGCCAGATGCGAGGAGAAGATGATGACAACGGTTTGGTGCAGCAGAGACCATTGTGCATTGTAAAAACCGATTCATGTCCGAGTAGTTCAGCCCAGGATGAAATTGACGATTGATTCAATTCATTGATTAAAAAATAGCGAATTTGTGTTAAACACTCGTGGAAAAAGACCTATGGACTGGATAAGAATAAAGACTTTAATTTGGACTGAAAAAGTGAAAATCCGATTTATTTCATAGCAAGCACATACACACATGCTTACACATGTACAAAACATGGATCCCGTCATACCCCCGGTTGATAAAACAGTTCCATTTTGACAGTCAGTACACGACAAGGTGATTTTATTTCCATGTTCCTGCTAGAAAATATCGAAAGTATTATTTAATAAATTTGAATGTACGATCTAGTAAGTGTACCTGTATATTTCATATGCAGCAGCGTTCACATTTTCTATCTGCACCAAATCCAATACACTTGCACCCTGTGTTCCAGAAGACAGACCGCCACTCGGGATCTCCCCCTTTGGGACACTCGTTCCAAACACATTGAGCAGGTCGTTCACCGATCCGTTGCTCTTGGCAGGAATATTTTCGGACTGGAGATATGTTAAATAAGATAATCATTAATCAGTAGGATGGGTTATCAAGTAATTTTCACTAACCTTCTGCAGCTGATAAGCCATCTATGCAAACAAGTACTACAAATGCAGCCCAGTATACTAACGGTTTGGCCATTTTACCTGTTTTTATGTATTATTCGTGAGAGTTAATGGATATCTGTGATTGAAACTCGTTATTGCTTGCCTTTTATAGGGCTTATGACTAGGAAATGCAACAAATCTCAAACCAAATAAAGATTGCTTAGAATCCACGAAAAGTATACGTCAGCTTATTGATTTTAGTTTTATTTTTGTGATTATCTGCGAACATAGGAAAGGAGTGCACAAACAAATAGGGCGTAAAATTTCAATTCCAGATAAACATGTTCATTTTAGTGTGAATTATTTTCAGCATAATTGATGGTTTATTTACTCCTCCTCCTACACCCTTTGATGTGTCTTTCCTCTTTCATTCTTATTTCCTCCTCCCTCGGGCTCGTAATGAGCTCGGTCTAGATGCTTTTCAATCATATCCAGACACGCGAATACTGGAGACTCCAACGTTAAACTGAGGAGCCTAAGCAGCACCCAGGTTGCTATAGTAAACAGTAGGCAACCACGCACGTGTCTGACGTGTCTTTAGTAATCAACCTATCGATAAAACCCAGAGCTAATAACTCATTGTCGCCGACAGTCAGTACGTCAAATTATGATATGTTATATTATGTCATGGCATGGCCATTTGCTGACGGAAATCAATAGAAAGATTGGCAATTTCGAATCGAAAATGGATGTTGGAATCGAAAATGAATTTCTGCAGCAATGTTATACAACCTTATTGCTTAGATATTCTCTAAATGCCATCCCAAATTAATTGAGCACTAAAACTCATTTTCTCATTGCACGGATTACGTTTCGTCGGATTAAAAAACCATTCGCCATTATCAGAATGAAAATCCCTGAGTAATGGCTTCTGTAGACGAAATGGATCGAATACCCCTGCCGCCACAGGAAGACAGGAACAAAATCGTCACCTCGGTTTTCGACCAGACCGATTAGAAGTATGTGTACAGTTTGCGAATAGCCAAACCGTCAACTAAGATAATAGATCATTAGCTATACTGACCAAATCTACTGTAATGGCATCCCATACGAGTTTACTTTCTTTGAGGTTCTCCGCTATTGTTAGTCAAAATTATTTTGACAAAATGTACAGCACCTACCTCACAAGGCGTGACTTCAAAAACATGCCTTATGACACTCACATGGCTGCGATTTTGCAAGTCGTTAGACTTCTCACTGTGGCAACAAATACCACCGCAAAATACTCCAATAACATACCAGCAAGTTCTTCCACGGAGGAGTCATCAGTTTACATGTTCCTGGGTTTTGGTCAAAACTCTGCGATGTCTCTAGACAGAATAACTGAAATTTATGAGTCGAAAATCCACATTTACCCAGGGCAGACTGGAGGCGTTTTGGTACGAGCTGCTTACTGCGCCAATAAAGCAAAACAAGTTGAAAGCGTGTTTCTCACAGCTCTACTCCTTCAAACAGCAGACATCTTTACATGGTTGGCATGTTTGACCACTTTTACCCTCACATTTTTTATAGTTTCGGGCAGGGTCTCGAATTCCAAGTCAACATTTATCAACTTAGTAGCGCCACTGTTTTGCCAGGCGTTTTCTAATGTTCCCAAATGTTATTTGAAGTTTTTTGTCAATTGGATGATTGGTATGTCGTTCCTCAGAGTTTGTTTTGAGTCAGAACTGACGACTCTGCTAACCTCACCCCGCCCTGATTCAGTGTACGAAAAAATCAGCGATTTGAGAGGGGCGGGACGAAGATTGGTGTTTTCGGGGGAATATGTACGTCGGAATTACATAGAAGCGACGACGTACGAAATTTCAAGCATTGAAGTTAATCGTAAACGGTTGAGTCACTCAGGATATGACGCCAAGTTGACTGAATTTGAAGCTTTTCGATCACTTCTCGTGTCGAACCCTTTATTCAGGAAAGACCTGCTCCCGGAATTGGTATCGAACACAAGTCTAGCATGGGTAGGATACGGAACAGTTCAAGCAGCAGTCCAGCTTAACAATGTGCTCAGAAAATTCTCTAAAAAGGACCGCTTATACGCTGGAAGAAGATGTTTTATGTCACGACAGGGTCTCATGTTCCCAAATATTTACGTGGGATTTACAGGAAAACGAATCGGCAAGATATTTGCAACCTTTGGACGGATTGCGGAAGCAGGGTTTTACAGATTACTGGCTCAATGAGCTATTTCTGATGCTGCCGCGAATTCAGGACCGGAACTGGTTGAATGATAATGGAGAGCTGAGAGTGCCAGAATCTGATGTCTTTCCGTTGGGCTTTGGTGATCGAATACGAAATGCGTTTGTTGGCTGGAGCATACTTCTAGCTCTATGCATAGTAGTTTTTATGCACGAGCTTCAAAGTGACTCCTTTACTGCTGCAAGGCTTTCACAACTGCCCCAACAATGGCAAAGAAAATGTTTTGGTACAGCAAAGACGATATTATTTGTAAAACCGATTAATGATTTCAGCCGAGGATGAAATTGTCGATTCAATTTATTCGTTAACACTCTTGGACCATTATCCTTACTCCAATCGTAAGGAACACATTTAATAGGCTAATTGAATGAAAGTACGATACACGATTTACTTCATATCAGCACATATTTCATGGAATACACTGTTTGCAATATTCTTTGTCGATACTGATGTAAGTAAAATGATTTGAAATAAAGTACACCATCGGTTGATATTCTGATCACCTATTATTAAATGCCAATAGTCCAATGCTTTACCGTTTACAAAACTCACTTTCATAGAAATGCTAT
>VICI01004317.1:0-11203 GCA_019593645.1 Akabosia matsudoensis
TAAAATACATCTACTTCAGATATATTCCCTACGATCGCTAGCTTTAAGCTACACTCGATAAGATGTAGAATTGCTACAAGTTTCGACTTGCCTGCTGGGCCAGGATACCGTGCACTTTTGTACAAAAGACACTCCAGAGCTTTCACTGCTTTCACTTGCAATCCATCCGTTGGCTGGTTAGGAGCAGTGTGATAATTTCTCTAGTAGTATCGTGGTATGCTTTCAGGTGTCTCCTGAAGCGGGGTATATTGAGCCATTCTCTACTAATCGGTTTATACTGTTTGTGAAGCGGATCCTCAACATCACCCGACACGAGTCACTATAATTCACTTATGATGTTACGCAGTGAGAAAATCTTGGAAAAAGTGCACACCATTTTGTCTTGAAGTGTACAAGTAATATCTGCGACAGAATTTCCATCAGTTTGAATTATTTCTACCGGAAGAGATCAACCGCAAAAATGGAATTCCACTTTAGGCGCCAGCTTTCTCTTTTCCTATTCTACCTGTTATCGGCGTGTGTAATGAAATCAGTTATCAGTTTCCCAGAGATTCTTCCAGACTATGCGTACGATTTGGATGAGGATGGGATTGGATTAGAAAGTGGAATTGATTTTGGAAGTCCTTTGGAGCCCTTCCGCTACACGTCCTTCACAAAACATCAAAGCCATGAGAGGAACACAGACAATAATGATAATCATTTGTCTGTCATTAGCGATGAGACAGAGGCTGACGAAAATGAAAGCGTTTTTGATGATGAGAAGGAGCTGAGAAATGGTACATCATACATTTCCGTTCCTCACGAACACCAATCAAAACTTTCAAGGACAGGAGATTACATTTTCGGAATGCTACTGATTACCTTCTGTAAGGTTTCATTGTCTTAATTGCAGTTTTTTGTTGGAATGTGCCCAATTCGTGTGAAATTTATTTCTCAACCTGAACTAAATATTTGTGTACTGTTTTATGTATAAGGTATCTGCGCTATGGTCGGCAACGGTTGTGTTCTTATAGTGTTTGCTTTCCGTCACCGAGGACTAAGCCCAGCCGAAGTGTTTCTTGTCAACTTGGCAGTTGTCGATTTGCTTTTGTCAGTAGCAAGCTATCCAATGTCAATAATCGCAAGCTTTAAGCATCACTGGGAATTTGGCGGAGCAGGTACATTGGTTAAACTAAATCTTTCAGATTTCATCTGTAAAATGTTTGTTTATAAATTAACACTAGGATAGATTATCTACCTACTTATTTCTTTGGCATCCTTTATCATCAAACCAAGCTCTTCCCAGAATCCCATGCTTTAATTTTTGCTGAAGCTTATCTGTACGCCCACATATCGTACATGCTATACATCAATTTCATCTTTTTATTTGCGTTTGAGCAGGATGTACACTCTATGCATTCATATGCTACTTTCTTGGTGTCGCCAGTATCTTCTCTGTAACCGGAATTGCTCTGATTCGATATTTGAAAACGTGTGTTCCAGCTCAAGGTAAACTGACTAGTTTAATTTTACGGCTGGGGGCTTTTGTTACTATGAATTTAATTCTAGAAGTATTAAATGCTATTGAGTTGCCAGTAGTATTTACTATAGTCTCCAAGTACACAAGTAAACGAGGCATTGCTAATTTTGCGGACAAGAAAAATTAGTTCTTTATTCCTGTCGATTCTGATAACGTTATTGAGCAAATACAGTTTTATTTTCGCTGCAGGTGGTCTTAGATAAAAAATTTCTGCAATCATATTAGTTACTGCTCTTTAAAAAATATATACCTCTTCTTGCAAGATGCAAATAATTATTTTTTTTGCTGCTGCAGAAAAAAAAATACATTAAAAACTAGCAGAAAAAACTGCTTGCTGCGCTTCTGTCTGAAGGCACCTTTAAATGCTATTGAATTGAGTTGCCAGTAGTATTTACTATTGTCTCCAAGTACACAAGTAAACGAGGCATTGCTAATTTTGCGGACCAGAAAAATTAGATTTTCTTTTTTTCTGTCGAGTCTGATATATAACGTTATTGAGCAAATACAGTTTTATTTTCGCTGCAGGTGGTCTTAGATAAAAAATTTCTGCAATCATATTAGTTACTGCTCTTTAAAAAATATATACCTCTTCTTGCAAGATGCAAATCCATTTATTCTTAGAGAAGCTCAGTTTCTTATTCGAACTAGTCTAAGAAAGAAACAGCTCAGGAGAAAGGTTCCATTAGTAAAGTAACAGTAGTAAAAAGCTTCCTTGGAGCACGATGTGGGAATATAATAGGCAGTTTACTAAGTTTTTATGTCTTTTGTATGGATTTTTATACAACAAAAGGGAATCAAATAACATGTTGGACAGCTTGCAAGATAATATTGTGGGGTTACATACTCTCCTTTTTCTGGGCTATACTCCCCCTGATAGGATTTGGGAACTATGGCCCGGAGCCATTTGGACTTAGCTGCACACTAGAATGGGTTGCGAAGGACAGAGGTACTCACAACATGCACCCTACTCTCATTATAACAAGGCTGGAAATTGTGTCGTAACTTTTATGTTTTATAACTTGTTTTCCGTGTCCTGTTGATTGTCATCGTTTCAATGCATACAGCTGGACAACTTTATATCGTGCTGGTGTCCTTATTTTGCGTTCTTTTCCCTCTTTTGCTCATATCATTTTGTTACTCCCAAATAATCATTCTTGTCAATCAATCAAATGCTCTCATGCGAACAAATGGAGTCAACAAACGAAACACGAAAGGAACTGACGTTCAGCTCAGTTGGGTACGTAGATATAATTGTCCTCATGTTTCATACGTATGATGTGTTGTCATCGCTGTTTCTCCTAAGGGTATCCATTGATATAAATGTACAGATAAGCTGGTGGGTCACAGTTGGCTTCCTCGTTGGTTGGGGCCCTTACTCCATCGTCTCTTTGTGGACAAGCTTCCGGGGTGAAGTGATACTTCCTATGTGGGCGACTCCTATCCCCGTTTTGATGGCGAAATCATCAATTGCATACAATCCCCTAATTTACATTTTCTTTACTTCCCGATACCGCGATGATTTTGAAAGCCTGTCACGTTTCTGGTGCTTTTCCCAAATGAAGCAAACTAATTCAAGAGCGCGGAGAAACAACGTGGATATTGGAAAGGCCTCATGGAAACGGCAAAAAAACGAAATGAATTACACTGAAAATGACTCTGCCGACTTTGGGAGTTCTTCCTTGCTCACTAGGCAATTTACTTCAACCACCCAAGTCACTTTTAACTCAACTCCAGTGAAAGCAGGGAAAGCAGAAAACCACAACGGCACAGGAACAAGGATAAACAATAACAATGACGATGCTGGAAATGGGATTGACAATGAAATTTGTCGGCATGAATTAAAAATGTTGATTGCTCCCGAGTCAAATTCCAATTACCATGACAATGTTCCATCAGCCAATGTCATTACAAAGTTAAATGGAAGTCGACGATCGTCTGTAACAACAACTGTAGTTCAGTACTCCTCAAAGGGAAAGTTGATGCCAACCTCGTACAGTCTTTTGTCTCTAGGAAATAGTAGATCTGGTGGAGACGAGGAACTAGTCTAAAAGATAAGCCCACGTTTATGATATTTAGTATTTTTCTTCTGCACATTCAATCTAGTCATTTTTAGCTTTCTTGTATGCATTTCATCAACAAATTAGAATCGATTTCAGTAATCGATTGGAGGACTTTTAGTAAGTGCAATGAAAAATATTAGGCACCAAAAACCCCAGAATACTAAAATGAACTCTGGAAAAAAATGAAGTACGGAGTATCTTAAAAAACCATCTAAATGCTCCTGAAAGTAGACGCTAGATAGTACGTTAGCCACATGTTCAGACACTGACAGCTTATCATCTTGGAGTGTGTAGCGACACAAGAGACCGTGCTCAAGTGGTTCCATGTACCACTTGAGGAAATACATTAGATTGCTCAAGATGGAACAAATTTCTTTTATTACATTACATAATAATATATTTATTACATTTTCGCGTCTGGCTAGCATATGGAACGAATAAATTGAGGATTTGTTTGAAATGATGCTGGTTTTGTCATTCTGGAGACCGAAAAATTGAATGATGGGAGGATGATATGTTATCTGAGAATGTTACTCAATTTCGCCAGCATGTAATTGATCGTCCGTTGCTGACACATTTCACAGTATGTTGTCAGAGAAAGTGATTGAAGTGTTTGTCCCAACTATTCATGGATGGAATTTTTTCTAAGATGCTATATATGCAATGAATTATGAAGATAAAACATAGAACCTCATTGGTTAGATAGTTTGATGATCAAAGAAGGGCTAACATTTATAATGAAAAATTCATACTATGTTTGACTATTAAACATGCGTAGCGTTTCTAATGTTCATATATTTTAAGCGTATGTGTGTGATGATCCGCTTTACGATTGTTTTAATTATGATGTTAATAGATAGATCTGTATAAATTAAGCACACAAATTCAGTTGTTGAGTATTGTCTTCAAGATGTGCAACGATTGAGAATGATTCAAAAGAAAGGAAATCAGGGTAAGCTAACTTTAAGTTTAAACAAGCGGGTTTTCTCAGCTTATTTATTCAAGTCAAAAGTGGCAATCTTTGATAATCACGTGCTTTTAAAATTTCGACTTAAACTAGTTCGCCAGATCGTAACATTATACTTTTAATGAGACTTGAGAAATGATGTAGAGGTAATAAAAGTTAATTGTTTCATTAAAGCTTCCTGATAGGCTCAATATGAGTTCTGTGTGGGGCAGCTGCTGCTGCTAGTAGGCAGTTAAAAGATTAAAATAGTTGATATTTGCTTGGAAAATATCTAATTACCTGAACGAAGCTACTTGGACGATGGGGATAAGCGTAGAACAAATGGACTGAGATTTTGTGAACAGTTGAAATAATTTTGAAACGTCTCATATTGCTATAATAATAACTCTGTTAAAATATACCCATAAGAATTTGGCTTTATATGTCGATAAAAATATTTTATGCAATAAAATCTTCTTCGAAGCTTTTGATTTAGTTATTCTTCTCGG
This sequence comes from Akabosia matsudoensis, assembly GCA_019593645.1. Classification (NCBI taxonomy): domain Eukaryota; kingdom Metazoa; phylum Arthropoda; class Collembola; order Entomobryomorpha; family Paronellidae; genus Akabosia; species Akabosia matsudoensis. The sequence continues at coordinate 5,035 of VICI01004317.1, forward strand.
TCAACAACTTCAAGTCATTATAAGATTTTTTCCACTGGATGGTTCAGACCAGACACCCACCTTTACATCACTTCGTGCAGATTTCCTAACCCTCCTCCTTCGTGTATTTTCCACTACATAAAACAAACCGCCAATCTCAAGAGCAAAACTGGAGACATTTTAAGAAAAAAAAAATGGCATCTCGTCCTACTCCGAAAATTTCAAATTTCTCCTCCCTTGATTTTTCTCAAATGAACAATCTCAGTCGCGGCTCAAAAGTAGTGTTCGCAACTGATGATTGGTTTGCTGAAGCAGAAAACTTACTAAAGGTAAGAGATTTACGTTTTATAGGTTTTTTCGTGGGCAAATACGTAACTACTAAAGTACATACCTATTTACACCCGATTCTGTCTACGTGACTTTTTTCACAATAACTTTTGATATGGAATGTTGACGTTTTCTAAAATTTCAAAAACATGAAGAAACTCTTCCAGCGTGTAAGAAGTCTCTACGAAAGCTCAAAGCTTTTACTAAATCAAAGCGTGTCCTGGTTTTAGCGTACACTGTAACAATAACAATACATTTTCCACACTTTGAAATCCACACATATGTATTGGTTTTTCCATCAATACTACCACATCTCGTTCCATTTTCTTCAGGACACTGATCCTGAATGGAAGGAAGGTGTATACACCGCCGAAGGAAAATGGATGGATGGCTGGGAAACGAGAAGAAAGAGGATTCCGGGACATGACTTCTGCATAATTAAATTGGAATACCCGTCAGTTATCTACGGTGTTGAATGTGACACCTCATTTTTCACTGGCAACTATACCCCCTGCGTTTCAATTCAGGCGGCAAGGTTATCTTCATCAGGTACGGTAGGAGTCGGAGCCAAAACTCCATCAAAACTTTTCCGTAATTACAAAAAAAAAACCGACAAATTAACTCCATAACAGATGAAGCCTTAATACCTCCACGAAATGGTATACGTGGCCAAGCTGCCTCAGCAGAAGATCTAAAAATGGTAGCTTCTATTCATTCCGAGGTGAGAAAATTTATATTTAAGCTTTCACTTTCATAAAGGACAGTTTCATTTTAAAATGCATGGAAATGAAAAAAGGACTGGAAGACGCTTGTTGAGAAAACTAAACTGGGAGCAGGGTACTCGGATACTTGTCATAATTATATGAACATTGAAAACCGAGAATTGTGGACACATATCAGACTCAATTATTACCCCGATGGAGGAGTAGCCAGACTCAGACTATTTGGCAGAGTACAAAGGACGCTCAAGGATGTTGTTAGCACAGCTGCAGATTCGGTAACCAAACATTACATTTTCATGAGAGCTTAATGCCTAAAGTTGGAAGATGTTGGTGGTCCGAAAAGATCAAACGGCTTGAAGTGAAAGTTGAATTTATTCGTTTTTGTAATTATGCTGGTTCCCTTGTAGAATGGCTGGGTAGACTTACTTGCGAAGAAGCATGGTGGGTATTGTGTTGGATTAAGCGATGCTCATTACGGTCATCCGAGAAATCTCTTGCTCGATGAAATCACGAGGAATCTTAGCGATGGCTGGGAAACTGCACGGCAGCTAGAACGACCCCATATGTTGAAAGGTCAGCACACTGGAAAGCGACTGCAAATGAATTCATATAGTTGCTAATGAAAATTATGCAGAAGTGCTTGGTCATTGTCAGTAAAAGTTAGTTAGAAACCGTGACAACTTTATCTCGACTGTGTTCATCAGAGTATGCAAATCTACGCTGCTAATTTACTGTTATATATCGAATTACAATCCGTGCAATAGAAATATGAATACATCATGGACGCTCATGTATGTTGTTCATATGGGCCAAACTAGTTTGAACAATCCTTTTTCTACTTAATACCTAAGTAATTTTGACTTTTGTACTTACTTTTTGAATAGTTCGTTGAATACAACCCACGCAGCATTTTAGATTTAACAATTTAGGTGTTTGGTTTAGGTTGCTGTTGAAAACTTATTTGTTTGTAAATCGTTATCCCTTGCATTTTGTATGCCTTTTCTATCTGTAAATTTATGCTAAGCTTGAAACATTGTTCATACAGATCTATTGGAAGTTCGCTTCCAAAACTATTATATGTAACGTTTTTATCACGTTTGTGGTTATGGCTGACACTCGTACCCTTTTTCTTTTTTAAACATGAACTATTGAAGTGGATGCAAACGGCAATCTGGATCTATACGGTTGTGAGTGGGCAGCATTTCGTCTAGGTATTCCAGGAACCGTATTCAGAGTTGAGGTTGACACAGCAGCTTTTAAAGTATGAAAAAAATCAAATACTTTCGCATGCATTAATAAGTTTAAATTTTCACGATAGTTTTTGAAAACGTGAATTATATAAGATATGGGTAAAGACTAACCTCAAACACTGGAAAGTACATGTAACTCAGTATATTTGAATAATTTACTAGCACCATTGTACATTATAAATCATTGTTTTGGTGGAATTGAAATTCCTTAGGGAAATTATCCGTATGGCTGTAAAGTGGAAGGATGTCATCTCACTAAGGCGGAGGAAACCAGCCAAGACAAAATAGCTCGCGTAGGGTCTGGGTTCCAAGTTTGCAAAGAGTCGCCTTGGAAGCCCCTTCTCAATATGACAAAGGTATGCTTCCAAACTGAAACATGTTTCAAGAGTAAATACATCCGGGTATAAATTTTCTTGCGCTTTGAGCGTATAATGATGGCTTCCAATTAGAAAATACATCGGAACTAGGTGTGGTAGTTTTATAACTACAAAAGTTTATCAATTTCTTTTTGGTTTATTTGATTTACAGCTGAGTGCAAATAAGAACCATGTTTTTGATGTGAACCAACTCGAGCAAATTGGCCCTATTAGTCACGTCCGCGTGACAATATATCCTGACGGGGGCTTGGCTAAGCTCAGAATTTACGGAGAGCCCATGGCATCTTAAAAATTGCCCTGTTTTTAAACTTTAATTATCTAACACTAGACGATGATAGTTGTGTTTATTTTTAAGCTTGAACTTTTTCATCCTGAAACAATAAACCCTTTTAAGTTTTTGAAATTTTCGTTGACCTTGCCACGTGCCTGGTTTTTGTATACATTTTGGTAGAATTCATCATGGATTTTTCTATTTAGGATTCATCCATTTTATGAACCATTTGTGCTTCTCTCAGAATACCCCAATATCTAGTTGCAAACAAAAGACTGACTGAACTACTCACGACTTCAAAGGTGAGTGTTCTTTTTATCAAAAGAAATGTATCTAAGCTCGTGCTAATTGGAGTTTTTGTAACATTTATGTAGTTACTTTCTCGCTCTGTAAAATCATTGCCTTAACGAGACCACTTCAAAAGATCGTTATTCCTTTTTACTTATTTAGCCTATTTTTCGTGCAATCCCCTCTATTCCACTCTCAAGTTACAACCTGTTATACTGAATTGAATGACACCATTCTTGTTGATTGCATTGAAAGTCTTAATATGTTTCTAAGGTAATCTTTGGGATAATTGCTTTTACCTTTTGGTTCTCATAATATGTGAAGAAAGTATGAAGGAAAAAGGGAACCTCCCCAACTAAAGGTGTAGGGTAACACTATCAGCCATCCACATATGTATTAATGAATCTAACTCCATAGTTGAAAGTGTGAAAGTTTCGAGACGCATTTAGTTTATTGATCATAAAAAGTGATAAGAGAAAACAATTCACTTTCTCGTGGAGAGAAGGAAAATTATCTAAAATGTTATTTGCATTTTAGATTACTCGTGTTAGTCGTGTTCACTACTACCGTTACTTTAAAATCGAAAAACATATTATTATATTACTGAAACACACACAAAAAGTTCAGTTTCATTGTTCATTATAAACCCTTGTACTAAAAAACCGGTATGCTTTCATCTTTGAGCAAAGAGAGAGTTTCTTTCTCTTTGCAACGCAGTGATATAGAAACACTCTAGCAGTCCTTAGCTACAAGTTGCTTGGAAATTCATAATGGGTTTGCCGAATGTCATTGTCAGGAACTTGGAGTCTGCACAATGATGGTCTTAAATTTGAACTTGAGATTTTGATCGCGAGAACATTGTTATTACTGAGCTTAATCAGCTCATAGAAAATGAGGCTGAGAAAATAAGAAAACGTCAACGTGGGCTGATCTGAGAGGATTGTATGAAAACATTCAATGGTCTTACGTTAAGCAGCTCTTTATGTGCCCAAGGACATATGCTGTTAACATCAGCAAAAAGTATATAGCTAATAAATACGAAAGAATCTTCACTAAGTGTCAAACCTAATTAGTAATTAGTAACTAAATTTGGTCTGTAATGTTGTTATAAAATAGAATTGAAATTTATAGAGGACCAATTTCAGAGATTTCGTCAGTTTATTAACACTAATTAGAATATCCAGATGCAATATTTTTTAAGTACACTTGAAAGAATTTCGAGCCAATTTAAAATCAACCAGCTAATGAATTTTAATAGGGCCGCAAACATTAATTACGCAACCAACAAATGACTTTCTGACATTTGTCATTACGAAGCTAAACTAACTATAGTTCCGCTCAGCAAGCATTGGCATTGATGAATTTGTCTGTCTGTCTGTGTACGCTTTACAGGCCTTATGCTTTTACTTTTGACCGATTTGGACTAAACTTGGTAGAGCGATGCAGTAGGCTGTAGGTGTGTATCCAAACTACTAGTAAAATATTCATTCACGAGCAAATATTCAAAATGACCGAAAGAAAGGATATACATATGCATAGCGTGCAACTATGACTACCCAACTCGTAGACATTTTATCCTTTCATATGAATACGTAAGTTGACATTGCCTTATGATCTCATTAAAAAGGTATATGACAGTTTTATAATTAACACAGCATCAACAAAAGGCTTTTAGATTTTTAATTATTTAAAGTAACAAGTACTTGCTATCAAATCGAGAAAAGAATCCAACACACGCAACTGCCACAAGACACATGCAAAATCAGTATTTCTCCATTAGAAAAGATATTATTTGACGAAAAAATTTTCCCCCATACTACATACTACGTACTTGCTAGCCCGAAGAATACAATATGTAATCGTCAATCGTAAATATGAATAAGGTATCCCTGAAAATGTTGTTAAAATATGGAACCCGGCTATAATAGGAGGCCTCCTAAAATGGGAAAGTCTCGTCTCGACCTAACTCCGGCTCTAATAGGAGACACTTATGATCATGGACGCTACTGACACGAGATCAGCATATGATTTCTGGCATATGTGATGAGAACTGGTTCCGGGTCTACATGATGGTAATAGAAATTGAAATTTAACCAAAATCTTGAAAAATCTAACCCATATTCCTAGTTGTTTGCCTTCTTGAAAATGTTTAATGGCACATCATCATATCCATATGTTGCTGCTGCTACTAGCATCAACTATAAATAATGAGCATGATCGGGCCGGAAAATGAGAATTTAGCTTTAGGCTCTGACCGTTATCATTCAAGAACCGGTATAACCAACCTGATCTTTTTCTCATTTTTAAAATTAGGTTTTTCTAAGCACCAAATAAATAAATGAACAAAGATGTTCTTCTGGAAAATTGCAAACAAGCTCCTCACGTGTTGCTACTGATCTTTTTTTAACTCGTCACGTTTTCGCAAAATACTCAATGAACATTCGACAAAATTGCTTTTGTAGATTCAGAGAAAAGCTTATTTCGAACAAATGTGAAAAATATCGAAAATTCAACCATCAAGTATGTCGTTATCGTAAACTTTGGCGTACGTGCCAAAAATCAAACCATATTGCATGCTTCGTAAAGTAAATCCTGTGCGCATGGAGTGGGGTCTTCTGTTCCAACATGGTGGCCTTTAGTAGCAGAAGTCTTTAGTTAGTTATTTCTTCTGGTAAATCAAGTAAGCTTCGGATTCCACGTTTCACATATACCGTAAATCCTCTAATCACCCCCTGCGAAAATTTGAAATTTCGTCCTCGACCCCCGGCGATCAATAGAGACCCAGAGAAATTTCAATACCTGATTTTAATGTGCTTCAGTCTGTAAGAATTTTCACTAAAATACTAGAATTCTTGCAATCTTGGAGACCTGGCAAAATTTAAATTTGTCTCTTGACCCCGGCGTTCTTTAGAGGCCTGCGATTTATAGAGACGTTCTTTGGAAGATTTACAAATC
>VICI01004318.1:0-11202 GCA_019593645.1 Akabosia matsudoensis
TCTGGTCATGTAATAGCCGTGGTATCGGCCCTTGATGGTTTATATACTCGGACTAGAATGAATGATTGTGTAATGAAACAGTATAAACATTGTTGCCGCAATTCTCAATTTCTACTTGTGGGTTTGGTCGCGATTACCTGCCAGGGCCAGGTGTAGTCTGTACCTTTATGTACTCACAAGAGGAAAAAAATTTGAAATGCCCATAATATTGATAATGACAGCGCACACCATTGTATACCGATTGACCATGATTTAAGGATATGATTACCTGGACATAGGTTATAACAATGCCATTAGCTCCACAAGGTAAAAAAATGAATATTTTTTTTTCTCAACTTGTTCATATTAACACATACTTTGTAGGCCGTTCTTGCACAAAACTGATCAACATTTGAGAATGCGAAAAACAAATTTTTTTTCGTCTCCTTCCACCTCAATCGACTATAATTTCAGTCGAGCAACGAGTTTGAAGGAGGGAATAATCTGTGTAGCATGCTTTAAGTACGTCGTTAATAAAATATCGTTTGTTATGGTAGTTGGATTTTGAGAATTATTTTACCAGACAAACGAAACTGGATACTGATTCAACAGGAAGGTATGTACAAAATAAAAATGCCCGACAGCGAAAAAACATACAGTGCTACATATAAGACATTAAAAATGGAAATCAGTTTGGAGTTTGAGTTTGGCATCACATTTGAAAATATTACGACTAAAGAATTGAATTAAAGTACTCTGGTATGACAACTTCAAGAAGGGGAGCTTTTTTGAAATGAACGATTTGGGCGAACACAGTTATAGATACAGGAAACGATTTTTCATGCATGCTAACTAATAAACTGGCAACAAGAAAACGAACAAGTTCACAAATAACTTGGCATTGAAGCAATCATTGAGGTATTTTTGGCAGAGAATGCGGAAAACAAATCATCATTTTTTTCTTCTTCTTCTTTTATATTGTGTAACCAAAAACGTCCAAGTAATTATTCAAAGGAATCTTGTTAAACTTTTAAAAGGACTTATCAGTCACACTCGATTGGTTGTGGCATTTTTGCTTTCACTTTACGGATTGGAGGGGATATATGCAAATCCGATGGCTGTTTTCATCTCCTTTTTATATTGTTGTTGATAATAATGCCATTTTCTCTTTACTACACATGATGACAAGCAGATATTTTAACTTGCAAATAACTTAGGTATGCGTTATGTAATTCATATAACGAGTATAGGTAACTCCCCTAATGTGAACGACATCCATTTGAGTTCAGCAAAAAGGTGCGTGTAAATGACATTTCACCTCGTAGACAATTTTCATGACATTTTAATTTCATGCTGACGCCACGTCAGTAGTGCCAACTTATGAATGTTCTCTCTCCGACGAAAAAAAGTAAATCTGGCTTTCGGAGTCAATGAGTTTGTTTAACTGAATCTTTGCCCTGGTTGTTCTCTCTCAACTCAAATAATCATCATAAAATACCATAAAAGAAAAAGAGAGAAACATATACAAGCGTGTTCGAATGTGAGTTGGAAGAAAATTACATGCTTGTAAACATACTATAATATCACACAGGTTTTTCTGCCCAAGAAAAATAGTAAAGCATCTTCTTTGAAAATGAAATCTTATAAGAGAGGACGCCGGTATGTGTATGAAATGTATGATTTTTCCTAGCCCATTTTTATGTGATAGGCTGTGGTGGTAATAATGCAAAGGTGTCTTAAGACAAAACTAGTTTATATTCTTGTCCAATGGTAATGTCTTCTCTTTTTTTAATCATTAAAGACGAAGAATATATTCTTTGATGAGTATATAATAATGAGTAAACCGGTGCGGTTTTTACCTAAGATGATTCTTAAAAAGTCTTAAAAGCATGTAGATACATATATGTATAGAATCACGCTGTGTCAACAACAAAACTGGATACTACGCACTTGCCTTTACTACATTACTACTATAATCAAGAGTCAAGTACGAAGAAAGTGAGGGAGAATGAATGGACATTGCCACCACAGCTGCATGGTGTAAGGCACGTAAAGTAGAGAAAAATGCTAAACAGCTATTTTTAACTAGGTGTGTATCTGTCATGTGGTCTGTGAGCTGAGCAGCAGGACTCATAGCCCAACTCCTACAAACTTTAAAAAAAGAAAATATAGCTAAGCATTAAAGCTTATTCACACGGTATGATACGACGATGACCTTGACTTATTCGCCAACCAAAATAAAAACATGAAAAACCTCATTCATATTGTAATAGAGGTTGTATGAATGAATGTTGAAAAAATAAGTTGTAATACCTACTTCAAATGAAGAAAAGACCGCATTTTGAAGCAGGATCACAATTCTTACAAGCTTCTTTTGCAAACATTGTGCATTCTTTCAGGGTTGGATGATCACACTTTTCGGCAATTCGTGGTAAAAGCGAAGGAAAATCTCATTGCATTAAAAACGACTGTAAAATTTCTTGGCAGTTCTGAGAATCAATTAAGTATTCTTGCTGAATTGGGGAGCTCGAGAGAAAATACTTGATTGATTAAAATTCTTTAGCTATTTCTCTTCACGGTTCAAAGGTTTGCAGTACTTTTTCACTCAAATTTCGCGTAAAAATAGTGTTTTACTGCATGTTTATAGCCGTATATAACTGCATCATTATAATAAGCACTTATTTTATGGGTTTATCATTAACTCCTAATCCTCCAAAAGATGACATCAAGGGGCATTGTGAGATTCACGGTAAAACGAGCAACATGCTTGTACCTCATGACTTTGAATGGCTTCGTTTCACAACCCGCTTGCTTTCTAGTTCACCGAGAACCCCAAATATTTTCAAAACTTTTCTCGTGCTTATCCTCTTCTTCTTACGTGTTTTTTTTCTATTCAGTTCAGATATTTTTGTGTGAGCTCACCGCAAGAAAAAAAATCATATTCATTTCTCATTCTTCTTTCACTAAAAAGAAAACCTACCATCTTGGGGTTCACGACTTTGTCTTCTTCTTCCATCAGCCAATTACGGTTACACATGTAATCTTTGCATTATTCATTCATCGAAAGACACGGCTCGCTCAGCGATATTGGCACTGTACACACTTTACATGACAAAGTTATTAAGTCCATAATAATCCTAACCTAAAAATTCCAAACAGATTTGTTCATCCTTTTTAAAACATTCCTCAACACGGTTATCTGCATACCTTTTCCGAATCAAACACCAACATTTTACGCACTTGTTCATCGTAGATTTTTTTTTCTATCTCTCTCTCTCTCTCTCTCTACGCCCAGCAAAGAAATACACCCTTTTCGTCCTGACAGATATATGATGCGAGTAATCGACACGATTGAAAATGAAGATATGGGATGAAGAAACGAGGAATTTTATTAAATTCAGCAACAAAAATTAAGGCAGGGTAAGCGTGCTTAATAGGTGTACATTGCCCATTTAGTGCTTGAGCAAAGAGAAAAATCTGCGAGTCTTCTTTTTGCATAAATATTTTAAATAGCTCAGCACTCTTTTCCATTTCGTTTAAGATGCGGAATAAGTGAAATAACAGGTACCATTTCTCACCAAAGGCGTACCAAAGGTATGCACGTGAACATTACTAGATGATAGTAAAAAGTAATGCCACTTATTTAGGTAGCTATGTTTTTTTTCAAACACAACAACCTTTAGTGCCTAAATCACACGAGAGAGTAAAAAAACTTGAACTCGCTGCAAAAGAAGTCCAAAAATATTTCAGGCATTTTATTGTTATCTTAAAAAGCGATTATTTTGGTAAAGGTGATGATTCTTACTTGAAGACGGAGGTATTTCAAGTCCACTCTTGTAGTGCAATGAAAATTAATTTTACGAACATGTTTGTTTGTGAGATATCATTTTAGCTGAATTGGACTCAAATTTCAATGAAAGAAAAAACAAGTGGAGATGCTCCATAATGTGTTAGGTCATTATTCTCTATTAAGCAGTTTGCTGTTACGATTACGACACGAAATGCGGGGATAGAAGAATTTTGTTTACTTGATGGCAAATGACAGCTGAAATGGATCTAAAAAAGAAAGAAAGTCTAGCTGGTTCTTGTTTTTTGCCAAAAGTGGTCCAAAATAGGATTGTATATTAACAGCACATAAACAACTATGTTTCAAATTAAACTCATTTGCGTCACACGAAATAAAAACCCTCAGGGGTGAGTTACGAAACAGTTTGTTTTGCATAAAAACGAGAAAAATAAGGCTTCTGCAATGCTGATGGAAGACAGGCAGCTTTAATTTATCACTTTTTATTTTACCTACGACGTACAAAATTTATAGAATGAGTTTATTTTCACCCTCAAACACAAATCAAGTGAAACTATTAAAGGGATTGTTGAGTAACATGTTATGCACAGTTGCAGTGGGTTGAACAACTTGCAGGAAAGGTGACTAAGATAGGACCGGTTAAATTAGATCATCTTTTCAGAGGCACACGAACCCAGTCACCCCCTATCTTTGTAGTAAATGAAGTCCTTGCCGGAGGGAGTTTCACAAGATTAGGATTGATTTCTTGAGTCTCTCGCGGTGAATGTCATGTTTGGTATGAAACAAAGTTGCCAATCCTTGCCAACTATACAATCAAAAGTTGAAAACCCAAAATCAATCTGTCACTTACTAAATCAAACTGACTCTATGTCTAAGGAATGTCAGTCCCTAACCTAGCTTCATATTTTAGTTTTAACCCAAGGGAAAAATGTTACATGACCAGTCATGAATCCAAATACGTTAAGGTAGTTAGCGGTTAAATCCTATAAAATGTATTTTCTAAGAAAACTAGCTGACTCACTCATATCTGTACCGCAGATGGTTATAGAGGATCCTCTAGATTTTCAAAATTATCGGCTTTCTCAGGAGATTTGGCTTCGTTAAATCGGTCGATTGTTTTTGCAAGGCGTTCTAGACGTTTTTGTGTACTTGTTGGCTTTCCATTTGCTGAGGATGTTGTCGAACGGGGAGTTAAACCAGCAGATTCAGCGCCCAATCCAAGACGATCTGATTTGACTTCACACTTAATCTAAAAAAAAAGGTGAAAAAGAAGTACGATGATTTCATTGAACTCGCCATTACTTTGATCTTGTTGAGTCAAACTCCTACCGGTTCTTTTATTCCCTCAGTGCCTTCCTTTCCCAGACCTTCTCCTTTCCAGCCCATCTTTTGCAACATTTTAAACCCTTTGCTGGATGACTTCATGGGCCTGTCAGTGTCATTATTGCAATATGCAATCAATATTCACACAAACAGGTATAGGGAAAAGAGATAGAATGTCTTACACATTGGTAGATGCTACTTCAGTTTTCGCGAATGGATTATCAGATCCTACTTCAACACGTCGCGTTGCTGCTCTATCTGCATACTTAGCATCTGATTTGGTAGTATGCGTTCCAGCATTTCTGCGATCTAGTCCATATTTTACTTTCAACTTTTTGATTTCGGTTCTCACACCACTCGTCCCAGGAGTGTACTCTGCAAAAATATATTTTCGTTCAACTTCGCCTCTTCCGTAAAACAAAAGAAAAGAATGTAAACCATTTAATGCTTACCATACATGGGCGCCTTCTCTAGTATCAGCCCTGGTTCGCAATGACCACACGTAAAATCACCCGGATGAATATGGACTAGAAGCGTTACGCTGCCAATCTGAAACAAAACATGTGCACCGTAACTGCCTGTATCTGTCTAACAAGGTAAAAACAGAGAAAACAATTTCTCCCTGTAATGCTACCTGTAATGTGCTTCCGTGAGGCAGTTCACAAGGTTCACTGATTTCTCCAGAGTCCGAGAGGCGCTTTCTGTTCAGGTAGGTTCCCTCAGAGCTTCCTAAATCTGTGACAAAATATTTCCCCTCTTGTGATGCTCCTTCATTCTCGACTGAATTTTCATAATGAATTTTAGCGTGATTCTAAAAACAAATCCACATATTAGAATTAAGGCGAGCAATAAGTATCACGTTTGCAATTACATAACAGTGCTCATACCTACCTTTTCGATTGATGGAGACTGTAATAGGATAGTATGATGAGATCCATCAGATCCGATTGTCCCACCCGTGTACGGAACAACAAATAATGTGCCCTTTTTAAATGCCTTTCCATCCTCTGATTCCTGAATCACAGCGCGAATGCAAGGAGGATAGTTTGAAGTTTGAAGGCAGGTGGAGTCCTTTGAGTTTTCATCTTCGTTTGAACAAGATCTTGGTGAAGACTCAGCAGAGGTTGGAGGGGAACTACTTATTTCACCTTCTTCCATGTCATCCGAGTTCGGATGAGCCAATCGTTTTTCTACAACCCTGTCCCTGCTGTGCTCTTCGTCATTCAGTGCGCCCTGGTCGTCAGAAATATCATCCGTTACCTTTTGCTTCACTCGTTTCTTCGGTTTACTCTTTTTCTTTCTTTTCGAGGAATCTGCTGCACTGGAATACTCTTTGTACGTGTTTGTAGTTGAATCAAATGAGTAAAATGTTTTCGTGTGTCCATTGTAGTAAAGCTGCTTCACCTGTTTAGACACATACAACGCTAGCTTATTTTTTGGATTTGACAGCAATGGTGCCGTGTTATAAAAATCTTTACCGGATCATAATAGTAGCCACTATTCTGGTCAAAATACAGCCCAAGTTTCTCATCAAACTGAAATCCCGATTCCGCCTCAGTTCCGAGCGTTTGTTCGGCAGTTTCTTTAACCATATCTGCAATCGACGCCTTTTCCGTTTTAGTACTAGAGCCCGCCCATAATACGGATTTGGCAGCTTCCTGTTCACTTTGTTCCGTCTGCTTTGTAACCAGTTCGTCTAATTTTAGTAGCTTCCCCGTTAATTCCTCCACCTATTACCAACAATTCACGTTACTTCTCGGCTTGAGCTGAATCACAAACTTAAATCTTTAATTCAGGAGCCTTACCTTGCCCAGTAACTCTGTTATCGACTTGTCATGCTTTCCAATCAACTCGTTTTGCAAGTCAACCTGGGTTTGTAGCAACGAAATTAAGCCGTCTTGATGGTGTATTTTGTTAATGACGGCTTCTTCCGTTTTCAACGTAGGCATTGACTGGGCGCGGGTCAATAACTCTTGGCCCTCCATGATTTACTGATCCACACTTTTAAACTAATGACTAACGTGTCACTGCCAATAAATCGCCAGCAACTAATGAAAACAATATCCACCACCACAGCAGATGCTGAACGTAAACAATGCCCAGACTCAAGTGCACTGATGTGCACGCGATCACCTGATTTTTCTAAACAAACACAGGCACGGCTGACTGCTGGCTCCGCATCGAATTTCTCAATGGACGGCCCCATAAAAATGTGTTCACAAATTTAGCTTTCTCCTATGCTGGATTTGAGTTGAACTTTTTTTTAATCGGTTTTTTTTTTACTTTATTTTTTTGTTCCTTTTAAGCAAAATTATTTTTCACAGACAACTCATATTACAACATTGACGTGTATTTGTTCACAATGAATGACGGTTTTTATTCTTCTAGTAAACGCTGACTTAAAACTTGGAGAAATAAATATAAACTAAAGTTATAAATTCGCACCTCTTTCAGTTTCCGCTTTTTTTTCTTCTTCTTTTTTTTGCACTTCCAGCACAGTATTGTTTTGTCCTTACAAACTAAAAATAGTGTATTTAAACGTAACAATGTTTCGTTCTTCTGATGATCAAAATCCTTTACCTGACACAAACTTATAAAAAAAAAAGAAAATTTACTACACACGTTTCTGTTAAAAAGAAAACCCACTACCGTGATTATTTTTTGTCTTTCTTCCCGTCAAGACGCACAAAAAAATTTACTGCGGACAATGTTGGTAAAAGTTTGATTAAATCATTCCCTGTCCTACTTCATAATTCATTCCAAAAACCTTAACATTTCATTACCTTTTCTAGCTTGTTTGACTTTGCAGCAAAAGGATAGATTAAATGCATTGTCAGTGTGTAATCCATTCTTGTCTCTTTTTAAAACTACCACTTCATTGCACATTTTGGTTACATTGATGTGATGCACGCGTTACATTTAACGTTTCATTATCTGTCCGCTGTTGATTTCTCTCAAAACTTTCTTTCTTTCCACACAAGAGTAGAAAAAGAAAATCTAAATTATAAAACTTAGGTTTTTCTCGTAGTCTGTAATGATTATACAATTATTAATACTAATTTTTTTATAGCAGCGAGTTCCGTAAAATAATTGCCTCGTACCAATAACATATTTTTCTTCGCCTATTCATATACAATTTTTATAGTACACTACAAATACATTTATTTTTGTTTTCGTAAGCAAATCCGAGCTATAAATTTATATCTTTAACGGTCGATTTTCTTTACGAATTTAGCCAAAACTTCGGCTGTACAATGAAGATTGAAACGGAGAGGTCGCTGCGGATTGCGTGATGATAGTGACAAGTTGATACATAAATTTGTTACGCAGAGAGAGTATCAATTAGTCAACGTTTGTAGTTTACCTAGGATAGGATAAAATAGCAGAAAACAAAACAGATTGATTTATGATTACTCATTTTGCGAAGAAAAAAAAATCCGTGAAGATTTGTAGAATCATCCATTGAACGTAGAAACTGTTGATAATTTTGCTCACGAATAACCGCGTTGAGTTCCATGTTGTTTGCGATTTTCTTTTTTTCCTACGTAGAACATCTAAACTGTAATTAATTTCGGATGGAGCAGCGGAAGTGGTATAAAAATCTGAACAATTTCCTTTGTGAAAGCTGTACATGTTTTTTTTTCGGTTCAAAATTTTATATAACACAAATGAGATAGAACTAAAGTCAAATTCTTCCTTGAAGTCTACACTGCTTTCATCACTCTTTTTTCACAAATAAAAATGTTTAAAAGACTCATACAATGTATTTTCGATAACCTGATGTAAAAGAGTTAGTTATTTTCTGTTCGCTTAAAAAATGAAAATTTATCGTTTTTGTAATTGCTTAAGTAAAAGGGTAACATTCCTCGAGGGGGTTGGTTTCTAGAAAAACGATGAAAATTTATTAAGACTCATCCCCGTTTCCAGAATCATCATCATACTGTTCATTGGAGCTATCATCTTCTAAGTCATCTTCATCGTTGTCCATGTCATAGTCATCATCGTAAAAGTCGGTCAGTTCAAGGTTGTTCTCTGGAGGCTTGGCTTTTACAACGTAATCTTCTAACGTGGTGGGCACGACGACACCGTCCTTCTCTGCGTCGAGTTTGGAGAGTGTGACTTGTTTCCTGTTGGCACGAAAATGACAAAGAAAATAGTGGACATTTAGAAACACGTTGAAGGACAAATAAGATTTGTTTTCGGTGCAATTGATCGTGATTTTTGCGTACTTGATGATGTTTTCATACTCCTTATCCTTCCCCTTCGACTCTTTCCACTTTCTATACATCACTGAGGCATCCACATTCGCAGGGCTTGATGTGTTTGGTTCATTTAGCAGAGAAACAACCGAAAGTAAAATGGTTCGGACGTTTTGAGTGGGGTTCCAACGTTCACAAGGAAGCTCGCCACTTTGAGGATCATCGATTGGCGGATGCAGAATTGAAATGCACAAATCTCCGTTCTAAAATTGAAATAAAACAATAAATCCAACATAGTTCCAGACAGTTAAGGAAATTTCAAAAGGAGAAAGAATTTAACCGTAGCTTACCTCGTACACATTTGGATGCCACACTTTCGTCTGAAAACGGAGTGATGGTGGACTGTACGGATAATCAGGAGGGAAGCGCATGTGGGCCTGCAATTAGGAACGAAAATTAGGTTTTAACTTGCAGTACGAAAATATCGAATCAAGCAAGCAACATCAAATGTCGCAATCGCAACCAACCTTAAAGTAACCAGCCTGATAGAGTGTATCCGGAGGTCCAAATATAGCCACCTCCCAATCAAATAGATTCTCATCGCTCAAAAGTCTCACGCGAAATCCTTCGACCGGCTCCTCTTGTAAGCTTTTGTACTCCAAGGCAAGTGCCCTAACGGCACTTGAGTTGCCGCTAGAGTGACCTGCCATTCTTGACGACATTTTCTCTCCTTCACCAAATCCTCCCTTGAGTGTCTCCTCTCAACAAGTTCCTGAAAGAATTTTCAGAACAAAGAATATCCCTTGTTATTTTTTTACCCTATAAATTTTAAGCTTTCCCCCACAAAAAAGTGATCGTAAATCAGTACTCACCAAAAATCAATCCAAACTTATCTCCTCCGCCACCTCTTTGTTGTTACGGCTTCCAAGAAAGATGCTCAACAACAATTCCTCCGTCTTTCTCCTGGAACCTGACTCAGCTCTCGACCATCAAACGTCCCCTACCTAAATCCAAACAAGAACAAATTTTGATTAACATCCATGACCAATCTCGGACACGGGATAAAGTACATATCTGACACTAATACTAATAATAATTTATCAACGCCAACACCACTTAATTCCAGACCTAATCCTTCCCCAGTTTAGGTTATATAAACGACAAAAAACTAAACCAGCGTCAGTTCAACCTACACTTAACACACATCATTTTTCTTGAAACGCATGGGTTTTGGCGTTCCACTGAAAATGAAAAGCACTATCCATCCACAAAGACATGTCATGCATGCATTCCTGAAACTGAACCATTTTTTTTCTCTATTCCGCTTGTGTAGTTTGTCAGGTAGAGACTTGTAGTCAGCGCTGTTCTCTGTAAACTTGTCAATGTTCATGGCGAAAACCTTATCGCACAAGTTTGTTTTCTCGCGAAGAGAGATTTTTTTCAGGATAACTAACTACTACAGGGCTGCTTGTTCTCTTAAAAACCCAGTTCTGACAAGGTCACTGAACCGATCTTTGCGCTACGAAACTGAGGGTTTTCTTTGTTTGTTGTTTTATTGGAATTTAAATGGAAACTGCATCATTAATTAAAATTAAGGAGCCTTTTTTGCTCAGGTTCTCAAATATCAATGTCTGAAACTTTTGTTTGATTTTTGTAAGATGATATCTTGTAATTTTGTACTAATGATATGATGACGCGTGTGTGTGTGACTGTGGTGGTATCAAGACAAAAAACGAAAGTTGTTTTTAAGTGGGCTCTGTACAGGAACATTATGATGATTGTTCAGTCAGATCGTTGGCGCTGCTCGTTTACTAACCATCGTCAACAATTATTTTCTTGGGTTTTGTGAAGTCAAGTTGCTTTTTGGTTTTTTGATTGTTTTTTTAATATAGAAAA
>VICI01004320.1:0-11200 GCA_019593645.1 Akabosia matsudoensis
ATTACAATTCCTGCCATGCCAACCAGTGTGTCATCAAACCACCCTAAAATTTAAATACTTCATATGAATTTTATCGTCACTCATCGTCAAATCGAATGTGAACTTATTCTTCAACGAGTAATATATCAAGTCTTAATTTTAAATTGATCGTCCATCCAACAGTCTCTGACTACCCCAAAAATTAGAAAAATTGCAATATCTAATACATGAACCAAGTTAGTTACCCAATTGTTCGAAAACAAAACAGTCATATTCGGTAGTCCATATTAAGCTAACTCTGCAGAACATTTTGTTTCTCGTTCCATCACCTTTTATCTCCGCTCTTCCCACATACCAAATTTCTAGTCTAGCCTTTTTGTCATCTTAAGATCAACATTTTTTTATGACTCTATGACACGAGTTCTTCTCTCTTTTTCTAGTCACTCCAAAAATGCTTAACTCAATTTGCTCACTATTAGAATTAGACATGAGGAATGTTTCTTACACAAACATATCATGCTGCGTTTTCAAAGTATACTTTTCATTTCTCCGTTAGGTCTGTGTTTCCTTTTTTTCTAAATTCTTCTCCTCCTTAATCTTCCACCACAAAAGCAAGTCAATATTGAGTAATAGGAATTGGCTGGGGTGAGTGAATCACACAAACAGCACTAATATTTTATGTACTTGAAAAGCTCATTTAATTTTTGGGTGTCTACTCACTCGTCTCTCTCTCTCTTGTCCTGAATCTCTCAAGATGCTATTGAGCCATACACACTACACACGTTTTTTATAAAGCGATTTTGGCAATGACGAGGATATGAACATAGCATGCTCATAATGGTCACATTACTACTTGTGTGTACCTCATGTCTAATGTTTTTATAGGGATGTGTGTTGGTGTTAAATCATCATCATCATCAACCTCTTCCCTGTATCTCTTCATGATACACATTTATAATTAGGTGGTGGCAGAGCAGCAAGAGGACTAAAAAAATACTCAGAGACACACATGTTCGAAATTTGGGAACTTTCCCGTCTCCCGTGTGTTCGGACTCGGGATGAATTTCGTTTAAAGGCCAGTCACTGGTGAGAATAGCTGTGTAGGAGCGAAAGTAAAAGTGTGGATGGCGAGGATGTCTTGATAAGAAAGGATAAAGATTATCTGAATGGTAGAGCATAGGAGTATTGATGGAAATCCATCATGTCGTGAAGTTGACTATATTATACGAACAAGCTGAATGAGAGAATATTTTTATTGGCAATGTTCAATACACCTTTCAGTTGTTAGCTGAGCACCAGATAGCACTGCTTATAAGACGCATTCTAATGAAATGTGATATATGAAAGAGTTGCCTTGTTGTTGACCTATTTTTTTAAGAAAATCGATCGGTGGCTTCCTCTAGCTGTTAATTGAAAGTTATGATGACTTAATTTTAATTGCTATGCAATATTTAACGAAACAATCGGTGCACCTGTGAATGGCATATAAATTTTCGTTGTGAATAGTTAAAGAAGTGGGAAAGTAGCTAGGGAACCTTGAAACAGTCTGGTAACCATGGAGAATGCATTTCAACCAGGGTGGTGTCGAGAAGGAAACTTGTTACAAGTGAGGTTATGGATTGAAGACACCGAAAATGATCTTAATCAAGGGTAATTTTACGAAAATCATGTATATAAAAAACATTTTTTCCGCATTTGCCAATAAATTTCTGTTTTAGTGATGACCACGGGTTCAGCCCCCTCCACTGGGCTGCCAAATACGGACAGTTCAAAATTGTGGAGCTACTGTTGATGAGAGGCTCCAGGGTGAATGTGGTCAATAAAGGAGATGACACACCGTTGCATTTGGCAGCTTCACATGGCCATTTGGATGTTTGCCGAATTGTAATTTAACATAGCGCAATATCACTTTTTCAAAATCGCAAAATTGTTAGCCTCTTTTATTCGTTCATGACAGCTAATCCAACACCGGGCTGAGGTGAATGCAATCAATGAGCATGGAAACACGCCCCTACATTATGCATGCTTCTGGGGATACGGGGATTTGGCTGATGAGCTTATTTCAAAGTATGGTGCCTTAGTGTCAGTTACCAATCGAGACGGCGATTCACCGTTAGACAAATGTAAAGGGAGCCTGTCCAGCCGTCTTCTAGGTGTGCCAGAGTTCTCACTTAACAACAATATAAAAAAATTAGAGTAGATTTTGTAATTAATATATGCTTTGAAACAATATAGAAAGGGCAAGAGAAGCTGGCCAAGATTTGAAAAAGATTCCGTACAAGGACCAGAGTTGGTTGGGATTCAAAACCCATCGTGCACGTAAGAATGCCATCAGCTTAAACTAATTTTTTATTTAGACATAAAGTGGCATTTGTGCAATACTTGATCTCTAGGTGACGCCACACTTTCAAGACACAAGGGTATTAACATTCGAGATTTGCAATTGACACAGCAGCTGTCTGATGGACCCTCGAGTCAAACTTGGAAGGGGAGATGGCAAGGAAACGAAGTAGTAGCAAAGATCCTTATTCTTCGCGAATGTACTCCGAGAATCTCTCGAGATTTCAACGAGGAGTTTCCAAAGTTGAGGATATTCTCGCATCCAAACATTTTGCCAGTGATCGGCTGCTGTAACGCCCCACCAGACTTGGTTGTTATCAGCCAGTATATGCCCTTTGGATCTTTGTACAATGTTTTACATCAAAGCACAAATGTCGTGGTGGACTCAACACAAGCGCTTAAATTTGCGCTCGATATTGCCCGCGGAATGGCATATTTTCACAATTTAGAGCGATTCGTGCCCAACTTTTACCTCAATAGTTATCACATAATGATAGATGAGGATCTGAGCGCTCGCATTTCTATGTCTGACGCAAAATTTAGTTTCCAAGATAAAGGCAAGCTATTCCATCCCGCTTGGATGTCGCCAGAAGGTATGAATGAATTACTGCTACAATTTATAAACTCGCTTGCTTTAAGGATTTTAATTATTAATTTTTCATTTTTATAAAGCTTTACAAAAGAAGCAATCAGATGTCAACGTCAAAGCCTCTGACATGTGGTCGTTTGCCATCGTATTGTGGGAATTGGCTACCAGAAACGTGCCATTCGCCGATTTGAGTCCAATGGAAGCAGGCATGAAGGTGAACATGATCATTGATCGGGATCCTCCTTTCCCTCATTCTGAATTTAAAAATGTAATGTACAAAATCGGACTCTTTTTCTAGATTTCGTTGGAAAGTCTTCGTGTTTCCATTCCTCCTGGAACATCTCCGCACTTGACCAAGTTGATTCGAATTTGTATGAACGAGGATCCTGGAAAGCGACCCACCTTTGACATGATTGTTCCCATTTTGGAAAAGATGCAAGCCTCTGCAAACTAGCCTATACTTTCGTCATCCCAGCAAACTATTTGTTCACAATTTTACAAACAACATTAACATACTCGTTTTTTTCCTCGCATTATACCTACACATCAAATATGTATTTTTTTTTGTGAAGGACAATCTTGGCATGACAAACTGAAATATGAGCCAAGACGCAATTCTAAAAAAGAGTGCTTTCCAAGAGAAACAAAGTGTTCATTTGTAAAAACATTGTTGCCTACAAAATACTGCCTTAAATGTTGAGATGTCGTGTACATTTTCAATCATCATTACAAAAACGAAATCCACTAGAGATTACTAAACGTATTGTATACTCTTCTGCTTTTAGTTTTACGGATTCTCTCTTTCAGCATTTAAGTTTCCATGCTCAATATTGTGCATGTTTCGGTTTCCCGTGTTCTTTTACCAAACTATGATTACGTAATTTATGAAACTTTAACTTAACTATGTTGTAGTTGTTTCGACCGGTGAGGAGAGCTATGCATGTATTCTCATACTTTTTAGTTTTAACAAAAGAACAGAAGGTATTACCATTTTGATTGTGACTAACCAGATATACCAAATACTAATCATGTAAACTAATCCAGTGTATGTAGTGATTAATTCATATGCAAAATGTTGTATTGATATGTATATGATTTTATTGATTATTTGTTACTTAGTCAAGCATTTTTGTTTTATGTGCCAACAATTTTAATTTTAAGATTCATTTCATACGCCTTTTACGTTCTCAAGTGTGTTTTACTCTATTACTCTTGATAAAAACTCTATTGACTTAAGTATTACATTGACTTTAGGATATGCATTGAGTGCTAGAAGGAATAAGGGAACTCGTAGTGTTTTGTCATTGAAAGTATTAAAAATTATATGAGTCCATCTTTATACCGGTCAAAAATCGAGATGTATCTAAAGACTAGCGATAATATAAAGGTAGATAGTAACCGATAACGTAAATTCGTCATTTTGACATCATTAATAATCATCACAGCTATGTTTATCTAATAAAATACATATTGAAAACTTTTACAAGCTGAATGTTTAAACTGGTACATGTTCATTTTGTGTTTCATCTCCAAACCTGAGAAAAGTTGCATAACATTTTGTTCTCCAGTTTTTCTCAAGCTAGAAACTACTTGATTCATCCATTTCTGTGATTTCGTCTCTATGAAATAGGAGTCAGATAAACATTTGTAATCAAGTTAAATAACCCTAGGAATTAGATCCATGGTCAGCGTCCCGCTGGTAGAGAAACGACGCGACAGCTTAATCCAATTAGAACTCAGTAACAGCTACAATGTCCCGTCCCAAACGAAGCCATATTCCAATAAGAGTCTGCCTATCTGTTGCCATGAAAGTATGCTGACCCCATTTACTATATGGCATCTTTAAAGGTCCCATTGTCATGACATCTCTTAGATTGTGTGTTGTGGAGAATGGGTTGACTCATTCCAACAAAAGTACCACACACACCTCAATTTACGAACTTTTTCTTGCTAATTCATCGGGGCAATTTAACACAATAACATTTATTTACACCCTTCGACCTCCAAATTGTAAGCATGCAAAAGCTGCTAAACATGGTCACGTATGTAGTTTTATCATAATTGATCCCTTTTAACAGCCATCAATTACTTGAGTAAATATGATGGTGTTACATGATCAAACATCTTCCCGGTCAACACGTTGTTTGACTAGTTTTTTTTTTCATAGCAGAGACTAATGCGAAATCAGTGCCAAAAGGACAGTTTTTGTCTTTGGAAGGAAAGTATCTTCTTCTCATGGTCCCCAGAAGGACGAACGGCAGTAGTAAAATGACCATGTACATCAGTAAATCTACAGCGACATGCCTAACAACCTTCGAACATGATCCCCATAATATGTTTCCAAACGGTCATGCTTCCAGCCTTTCACTGCTATGTACTTACTCAGATAAGACCTTGTGTGCTTGGGAAAAGGAGAAAATATTATTGATTACTATTTCAGTGCAAAAAAAAACTACTTCAGAGAGAAAGGGACAGTTTGCGTGGCCGAGAGGAGAAAGTTATGCAGCTGATTCCTAACAAGGCAGTACACTTTATGGTGTGTGCAGCAAAGCGTACGGACTGAACATGAGCTGAGTTGCTTTTTAGAAAGAGAAAAGCAAACAACTTGACCGAGTAGCTGGGAGTGATCGGGACACATTGTTTTTTACAGTCTAGTAGTTTGAATTGATAAGTGTTAGGACACGTCAATTCCAGATTGCTTTCAGTTTCTAGAACTGTCGACGAGTAGTTTTATTTCTTTTCGAAAATTTCCATCGAAATTAGGACTAACAATGCGGCACGACGATAACTTTAGAGTGATTGGAGAGAAAGTTGTATTAGTGCCGTACAGACAAAGTCATGTTCCCAAGTATCATCAGTGGATGGGTGACGAGGAAATTTTGCGCCTTACGGGGTCAGACAGACTTACACTGGAGGAGGAGTTTGACATGCAAAGGAGCTGGACAGAAGATACAGATAGTACGTTGAAATTAGATCGTTGGCGTATCTTTAATCATGTTTGCGGTTTGTATGGAATAATTTCTTAGCTTAATTTGGTTTGGAATGGTTTTTAGAATGTACATTTATAATTCTGGACGCTGAAATGTGGAGAAAACGAGAGGGCGACGAAGTAGCTGCAATGGTGGGCGACACGAATCTCTTTTTTAATGTGAATCCCTCCGACGGTGACGAACAGCAAGATCATTACTATTCAGTAGCTGAGATTGAAATAATGATTGCGGAGCAAGCAGCAAGACGAAAAGGATTTGCTACTGAAGCACTTGTTTTAATGATGCAATTTGGTAAAAACACCACATAAATTAAATCTAAATGGATTTAAAATGAAATGGACTCATCATCAGCTTAAAATCGGTCATAATATTGTTGTTTTTTTTTCTGTATAGGAAAAGAGCGCCTCGGAGTTCAAAGGTACCTGGCTAAAATCAAAGACGACAACCACTCAAGTATAGCGTTATTCGAAAAGCTAGGATTCCAGGAGGTGAGCAGGAGCAATGTATTCCGGGAAGTTACCTTGGAGAGGCATGTTTAACTTTAAGACAGTCAACAAAGTGGCCACACATAATAGAGTCAAAAATCGTATTGAAAGTGTTGACTACACGAAATTTTTATAGTTATATAAAGTCTCTTACTACACCTATACATTATTCATTGACTGTTACATTAGAATAATCATTCTTTTGCTGACGTACACCAAGAAAAAGTCACTAAAAATATGAAATTCAATCTATAAAGGAATTGTTACAAGTTTGTTCGCCTGGTTGCCACAAAAACTATTTAGGTAAAAAAATGTTGATCTATACCTACCTATATTAAAGCCATAAATGTAAGTTAAATAGTATGTTAATTGTTGAAACATACATTAGACAAGAATAATGTTGAACGTTGTTGTGATAATACTTTATTATTTTTATTACCGAAGTATTGTAAAAAAAGTACACACACACAGATGAGTGGCTGATGATATTTTGTGTGGAGAGTTTGCAAGGAGTGTGCAGCGCACATTACTCAAAATTCTGGAACCTTTACTGTCTACTATTATAGCAATTACAAAACTACACTTGAAATTACTCTAGCTTTCACCCAAAAAAAAATCGTAAACTTTTTTCTCACTCATGTACACTGAGAAGCTGCACTGGAAACGATTACCTTTCACCTTTAAAACCCCACCTTTGTACCTTTACTTACTTAAACTTAACTTCGTTTTGAAAGAACTGCAATGGGATTTTTTGAAGACATGTTTGCAATAAGCAGAAAGCTGGTAATGATTGAAGAGCAATTTCTATTTTATTCGTCAAAAATCTACTTATAGTCATAGTTTATACACAGTACTCTTTTAAAGTACTAAATTGACATAATTAAAATGATTGTTACAAACAAAAAACAACTTGTGTTGTACAATGTTAATACAAAAAAATGATCTAATAATTATATCAACATATAGTACAAGAGTTTCAAACTGTAAAAAACCAAAAACAGAATTGTGAGAGTCAGTCTTAAGAAATAAAAATTACAACGATGTGATTAATGCGTTTTGCAATTCTATCCAGCATTCTTACGATTCATACAAATATCTTGGAGTTCATTGCTACACTACAAAACAATGGTCCTACAATCGACTACTAAAAATGTTCGAAGGTTTTCTAAAAAAAACGCGGATAGTGATGACTGACGGGTTGATGTATTAAATAAATTTACATGGTTTTATTACGCATGCCAATTCTTTTGCATATGCAATACATTAGATATAACATTTCTAGATACTGCAGACATTTAACAACATAAAACTACATTTGCATTTCATCCTTTCTGCAGTGCTAAACCCATAGATTTTTCGGTTTGACACTTGTCGGATTCTAAAATGGAGATGATCCTTTCCCCGGCCAAATGGCACAGTTGATCTAACTCTTCGTTGAAGTATACCTTTGCTATTTTATCGAGGGCAGCTTGGTCAGGCACCAATTCTGAGCTAGCTAACAAGCTCATGTCGATTTGTCCAGAGTGTGAGCCAGAAACCCCAAATAGTACTGAAAAGATATTAAAGCATTTTATGTACTATACATGTTGTGGAAACAGAACTCTAATAATGCGCTAAAATTTATCATCTGACAATTACCGCTAGTAGACACAGCGTCTGTGATTCCAAGTGGTAAATATAAATTCTTAACTCTCTTCCCTAAGAGATAATGGGGCTTGTCGGACAACAGTAGAGACGCGAACGCATTGGAGTAGCGGAAATAATACAAATCGAGGGAATGGCCCCAGCGCAACAGGGCACTTGGCAGACACCATGTTGTTGGAATAATCAGGCGTTTTACTGTCTTATGCATTTGCGTATCATGAAAAAACTTGAAAAACTGTTCAGTTCCGTACAACCTATCCAAAGCGTCATCCGTTTTAAAAGGTACTTGGAACACGCCCCCAGTCCAGTGATTCACAAGTCTGGTCCGAGGATGATTTGGCCATGGCAGTGAGTTGGCGGTCCAAATGTGACTTGGTATATTCACTGTTTTGTCGCTATGTTTCGCGCAGTCCGCGATATATCTTCGAACAGCCCCAATAGTTAGCGACATCATGACGCTTATGAAGTGCGACTTTGTCCGGCGTCTCACCATTTTCAGCTTTTGCAAATCAAGTGTACTCAAACTCATAAACCATGACGCTTTGTTTCCGTACTTTAGCGGATAGAAAAGATCCGGAGTTCGGGCGACTTTGATTACATAGTCCATAAGTGTTTTTGGGGCATAGAAACAAGCTTTGACCTTTAAAAATACAGATATACATACATTGAAACGACCATGACCTTGAAATGAACCGTTTAAAAATAGGACACTCATTCACCAAATGAGATGCGGACCATTGTCTTGAATTATTCATGCAGAACAATAAATTTTTACAATTATGACCGCGGACCAAGATGGATTGTCAGCGAGAGGTCAGCTATTAGTCATAGTCTCCTTAAAATTTTACTATGTTACCTTCTGTAAAAATGACTCCGTTTCTTTCTCCACCAAATAAGGCGCTTCGTTTCCTGTAAGCTTGTCCACAATATGGATAAATCCATAGCCATCAGTGAGGCAGTGATGGGCTTTTAACATTACAACAGTTTCAAAT
This sequence comes from Akabosia matsudoensis, assembly GCA_019593645.1. NCBI lineage: Eukaryota > Metazoa > Arthropoda > Collembola > Entomobryomorpha > Paronellidae > Akabosia > Akabosia matsudoensis. The sequence goes on from VICI01004320.1 coordinate 9,020, forward strand.
CGTGTCGCTGTCGTTTCATGGTTATCTACCAATTGATCATTGAGACACTGATTGTTATTCATGCGACCATTCACGGTTGTACTGTCGTCAGTCCCAACTGGTATGTAAACAAGGGAAATTTCCCAGAGCGGTTGATTTTCAGGGAACGGTTCTTGTATCATCCATTTAGAGGCAAACTGTTCCAACGATGTTCCTTGTTCAATTCGTCTTATCTTTATATGCTTATCCAAGTCTACATGCTCTACACTCTTCTTAAAAACATAGCCCCCAAAATTGGTCAAATAACAGTACAAATTAAGATAATTTGTACGTGACTCCGGACAACTAAAGAAAAGGCGATTGAACAAATTTTTAAATTCTGCCAATTCCAAGATACCCTCAACGCGCCATATCTGCGCTACATTTACAATAGGAACTTGTTTTGTAAGGTATGCAAAGTAAGTATCATTGGGCTCCGTTGGATGTAAATGTTTGTCAACCCGTCTTGCCACAAATATCACAATAGACTTATACAAAAATAGAATCACTACAAGAGGAACTAGTAGTACACCAATTAATATCCATAGTATTAAACTTATCACAAAATCCACCGTTGTATGTAACGAGGTCTTCATTTTTATTGATGAAAAATTTCAAACTGTTTTTTGGTGCTGTCTCTGGAGTTCCATGCTCAATCAACCAGCTTCACAGAATTCCCTTTTTAGAATTGAAATTATACCATGCTCGCACTTCAACATGAACGCGCTTGCAACAACATGAAGATGTCATGTCACATAAATTTCTATTTTTTATATTCCTTTCTTAAAATCCCAAGAGTTGCTAACTATATAACCGAAGGGAAATAGCAAAGTTAGGAGAAAACATTACGTGACTATAGACACCGTATTATGTTTTTCGTCAACTGTCCATCGTATCGTAATAGCCCACTCTAAGAATCCGGTTTGATACGCGAGAAGACGCTCAACCAAAATTGCCATACAAAAGTTGATGTTTTTTTTCTTTTGCCAACTAAAGCTATGCAGATGTAATCTACGTAACTTTCAACGTTTAAAATTCAATTGAAAATCTTTGAATTGCATCGTGATAAGAACACTTTCAGTTTCACTTTGAAATAATTTTGCCGTAGTCAATGCAACAGTAAAGTAGGTCCTGTCAGAGGCGACATCATCATGCTACTAGCCTCACATTAAAAAATCTTATCACAAACATAATCATCGCAATAATCAGAGTATCAAACAGAGCTAAAGGGCCAGCAGCACCACCTTCTTCTCATGTTGGTCACACACACTCAACAAAAGCACTCGTAAATATGATACTTTGACTACACAGCAGCGACCAGACTAACTCTTCTGCGTTTTTGAACAGAAGACAAAGGGAAATAATAGAAACAGGTAAACAAGAAACGTGCATTTAACTAATGTTTGGTCTTTTCGCTACACCTATCTTTGTCTTTTAAATCAACGTCTTGTTACCCTCTCGCTCGAGACCGTTACCATGTGCAAACAAATTTGTAAATGAAAGAAAATAAGAGTGTTGTGGGGATAGCAACGCAACAAAAGAACTTCGAAAATGCCATTAGTTGGATTTGCAAATCCAATCGAAGGAAGCTCTAAAAGCTACAATTTTTATGATGTGTTCATTACTAACCGCCCATCGCCAGTGTACTGTTTTGTTTGTGTCAATGTAGCTATGACTCCTATTACCATTATCCTATAACTGCACGCTTTCGTTGATTTGATAGTAGTGTTTCAAAAGACGCTTGAAGAATTCTAATGGGCTAGTTAAGAAGGTTATACAATTGTGGTTATGTAGAAGGAAACCATTATGAGTTAGAGTTACAAAATAAAAACTCATAGGCGAAGTTACCTCTTATTGCGATTATGATGACTACACAGATTCATTTGAAACTGCATGTGACAATGTTTTTCGTGATGATTTGTGCATAATGCATATTGAGGAGAGTAATAGGTAGCAAGTGTACCGATATTAAAGCGTCAAAGGTTATATAGAATGTTAACGGTAATCATAGAAAAAATATAAGAATTCATTCTGTCCTCTGAGTCTTCACTCTGACATGGGAAGGCTTTCCGAGTTGAGTCGTCAATCAAGTGTATGAGTATACAGGCCAACAGTTGACCACTTGGGGACCACATAAATGCAAAAATAATTTTGCAAAAATCA
>VICI01004321.1:0-11196 GCA_019593645.1 Akabosia matsudoensis
ATTGTTTCAACTAGAATACGCGGATGCCTTTTTATTACTGTTCATCGAATACGTGAATGGTGCTGAACATGATTTTAGCTTTAAAACTTACAAAATCAATTCATTAAATTCTAAATCGATTAGTTGCAAATAAAAACGCCTAAAATGATTTTCAAGTATGTTAAAGCTGTCAGTTGTTGGAGTGTGCGTTTCCATCAGATGCATTGAATATAACAACACAAGTGTCATCAAGGAGTTAATACCTCTCTTTCCCGTCAAGATAATGTTTCACTTTGAGCAGTCAGTCATTTTTACACATGAAATTGTGGATTGGCCTTTTGACAGGTATTCCAAGAAACATAATACAATTTTTTCTGTCAAAAGTACTTTAGCTCGTGATGATTTTTTGTGTACGTAGCACCCTGAAGTAGTTTTGTGTTGTAACTTCTCATCATCTTACAATAACCATTTGAACACAATCCAACTTTTTGAACTTATGAACAGTAATATCCTGTGACTAAACAGGTGTAGTAATTATGACAAACAAAGAGAGTAATAAGCGGATATGCTGTTGCAAATGATTCCGCGTATTTTAAATCCGAGTTTGTCAGACAATAATAAGTCACTGTAGCTGTATGTGTAAACTGGCAAAACCAAACGTGGTTGCATTGGTATATTTAGTGTCTGTGGTAAGGTAATTTTTAGCACGTGAAAACTACATAAGTGGTAACTCAAAACAGTAATTATTAGTAACGAGTTATTTATTATTGACAAGCGTCAGCACAGCGCAGGGTTTCATACGCTTCGTTAAAGATTTGTAGGTGCATCCATGTTCAAATCGATTGAATGAGGACATAATCGAACGCATGATGTATTGGTTAACAAGATAGTGGTAAATTTGAAAAAAAAAACCAAGTTTATGGAGGTAACGTATTGTATACTATGCAATAGTTCAGTTTCACCTACTCCCACGTGTACAGCGGATATAGTTACCCTATGTCCCCACGTACTAGAAAGCAGTGCCCTGTCCTTATTTTTCAAAAACTGAACGGATGAAAGGGGTATGTGCTCGTTTTGTTTCATCGGGCTTTGAATTCAACGCTTGTTTAACCACATCTTTACTCTTTGTCGAGCGTCGTGGGTATACTGATGTTGTGTCCAAAAATAGTAGGAACAAGTAAGTTAGGCCAATAAAATATCACGGGTGGTCAGTTTTTACGGCTTTTTCTTCCTTTGTTACGAATGTATTCAATACGAAATTTTACAAAAGGTTCTCCTTTTTCTATTTACTTTGTCCCCATTCTCTGCAGTTTTGAAGCCTACTGCTGTTAATCTTCTAGAGCAAATGTTTGTAGTAGGAACTGCGAAACCAAGTATTCGTCTTTTTTAAAGGTGGAGATTCTAGGTTTTGCGCCAATGATGAATCCCTTTTTGCAAAACCTTCCAAACCTTTATTGCACAATCTATCTGTAATTCCGGTAATGGCAGTGATACAATCAAATTAATTAATCTTTACAAGTTGTATCTACATTACAAATTAGCACGCTTGGCCAATTTACAGCCAGGGCTGTATAGCTGCTGTTTTTTTAACTTGAGATTTGCTAGTCAACTGTCATTGCCATTGCTATTGCTGCTTATGTTCACGTCATGTCACTCCAGCAACAAAGCAAATCAAATACGAGTACGGCTGCCGCCTGATTTGAAAGCACAAATCACTTTAGTACACTGTACACTTTACACCGATTTGATTTTTCCCAAATCCCATAGCTATCAAAGTGTGTCACCGCTTAACTTTGTACCACATAAAAGATATAAACTTTAGAAAGACAGGAATTCGACATGACACAACAAACCACATTCTGACATAACTTCGAATGTTGTCTGAGTCGTTTGTAGATCTAAAAAGAACCCTGTATCGTAGTGAAAAGGATATGCGTAGTCTTCTCGCTTATCTTTATTTTGTCGCTCCAACGTTTAGCACAAACTAAACAATACCAGTCATCATCGTCCATCAAGTCTTGGATGCTTCTTAAATTGCAACTTCTTATCAGAGTAATCTTTATTTTGTCGCTCCAACGTTTAGCACAAACTAAACAATACCAGTCATCATCGTCCATCAAGTCTTGGATGCTTCTTAAATTGCAAATTCTTATCAGAGTGATGATGTCAGTCTTTGTTTGTTCAGCTTAATACTGCTACGTTACACAAAGTTTGCGAGTGCGATGGGGAGGTTCTCTTGTAAAAACAAAGTCTTTGGTTCAAAGGAAAAGACACGAACAAAAAAAGCACATAACTTCCCTTGTGGAAGATATAAGTATAATTACGACATTATTTTCTAAATCTCTTTTTGCTCTAGTCGAAGTTGTCGTGTGTACAATTATGATTATTATAAATCATCACTTCCGTTAGTTACATATGTGTGCGATCCCACTAGCAATATTCGTTAGAGGAATAGTGGTTTTGTAGTTTCATATTGTATCATATCATATATAATAGCAGTTTACATAATTGCACAAGGATGCAATGAAGCACATTAGTTCATAGTGATTTACACTAAAAGTTACTGCGGCAGTGGCAGTTGTAAAGCTCTAATGTAGCTTTAGCTTACGTATAGAGGTGAAATTCTGAACCATTTCGTTTCATTGTGTTTTGTGTTAATCTTATTGTGGCCGAATTTTAACAAAAAAAATGTGTTGCAACTTTCTGTCAAATAAAAACGATGTTACAAAACAAACTTTGAAACTTTTTGAAGAATCCACAACATCACAACATGTCAAATGGTTTAAAACGAATCGTTTCTTCACACGAAACTCACGGGCGAGAGGAAGTTTGCTTCGTCTGAGTAGTTATACATATTATGTACTCAGGCTTTGACGAATAGTTGTCATTTCGTCGCTACACACTAACTTCCACATGAAATGAGCCATTTTACTTTACTCATTAAGAAAGTACGTTTGTTATGAATGTCTTAACCATTATACACATAATGCGCACCGAATTGTAGTCGTTTCATATGTTTACTTGGTAGCAAATAAGTAAATATTTCAAGTATTCAAGGTTTCAGTTCCATGCTTTTCTTGGGCTTCATGAACCATGCCAAGTTGAAATGCAGCTCGTGAAATTTTGTCTTCGGCAGCCTCCTTCTTATCTCTGTAAAAAGATTTTGTAGCAACTACCTATTTGTATCATTGCATCGGCACAAGCACTGCGTTGAAATGTGTAAGAGCATATAGGGCCACGCACTCCACCCCACGATGTAAACAATGTTTATCGCTGTCAATCATTTTCATCAATGCCACCAATGTGACAGGTCATTAAAACAACAGATAATATTTTAACACCTACAATTGTGTGCTACCAGTTTGTTAACAGTACTTCAAGTTTACAGTTTTCAAATGGCCTACAACTAAATGAATACATTACGAACTGAAATACTGTGAAACCAGACTAATAGAGACTCTAAATATGTACGCAAAGACAATCGTATAAACTAATGAAAACCACATCATCAACCACAGCACTTAGCACGTCGATTACGACGCTGCATTGTAATGAGTTAGTCCCAAATCCTGAGTCAAAAGTCATTAAGTGTGGCTTCCTGAAAGATAGAAACATGAGATAGGTCCTTTTTGGAAGTGAGCACTTTCACAAATTCGGTGTTCCTTTTGAAAAAATCAAACTTATAATATAATGGTTGAGGAAAATCAGTTTTGCAGACAACATTCACATCAGCAACACTTGAGCAACACGATGGAACACTTGTAATTGAATTAAGCATTACAAAATGTATGTCTTTTTTCAGATATATAAGTTGTGACAACCAAATCACAACCAACCAGTAATATTGCCCCTCGACATTCAATATAAATTTCTTTTTTTTCATAGAAAAGTGCAAGAAATAACTACGCCTAGGTATATTTTTTTGGGTAACTTCACAACAAGGCACCCCAATATATATGATCACTTGGCGAACATTTTAACAATGACAACTCGTACAGGTTAAACTTATGATGATATTATAAGCAGATAAACTTCACGTTGACTTAATTTTAGGACTTTGTGTCAACATAAAACATGCACTGTTGACCAGACAGACAAAGAAATAGGTAGTTCATGAGCATTGCAGACACGCCTACAGTCAAATAGCATGGCAAATCACTCAGAAATAATAGCAGCGTTTTGTTGGAATCGAGTTGATAACATGGTAACAGGGTACTGCACATGTGTGTTGTGCGTTTACGCTCAGCAACGTCAAGTCTGATTTTTCGCAAACTATTACGAAGTCATACGTGCGTAGTTGCGTGCCTACACTTTTTAAACTTATGTATTACTATTACTCGAGGAATATGCGGTTTTTAGTCAACTCCGCCATAATTTTTAAAAAAATGGAAAAAACTGCATACTCCGTCACCATGACATGACTTTCAAAAAAAAGTTCACGAAACACGAGTGGCTCACGAAAAACTCAAATCTAGAAGAAAAAAGTGTCCCATGCGAATCAAGAGTACAGCCTAATGCCAAGAATAACGTCAGCGTTACAAAACACTACCTCCTGCGTTTGAGATGCGCACACGCATTACACTGAACGCGTACTGCTTAAGACGCTGTGGTTGACGCTGTTTCGCAGATGTTGGGTCCAAGCCATGCCAAAATCTCTCACTTGAACATACTGTTGGTGGTGGGGTGCATGGGTACTGCTAAAACAGGGTTAAGTATATTTCTTAGGAGGAGGTAGTGGTACATTATGTTTTCGTGATAGTCAAAAATGTATGAACAATGTACGCTAAATTTTCTATGTATGTAGCTTATCTATGTACCACTATGCTTCAATTCAAGGAATGCGTAGAAAGGCGGCTTACATTAAAAAGTAGCACTTAAAAATATAAATGAAATATTAAGAGCGAAAGATAAACTCGAGAGTTTTTGCAATGCAGTTTCAAGTTAACTGAATAAGTTTATGATAAAAAAAAAACTTTCAGTCAGGTTTAAATCTCTATGGGATGAGCCATCGCTTTCCAAAATAGTACATATTCGATGAATAAAATACAAATTGCTGCATTAAGGTAATTACTCACATTCTTATTACATTTTTTTCACGACTTGACATTCAAACCCATACTAACTATTTTTTTTTGTTCGAGGGAGATCACGCCAGTCAACCATATAAAACTTCAACCCTAACATTAAAATTTAGAGTTGCCCATATCAAAGGATTAAAAGGCTATAATATATTATGTAGTATGTAGTTAGATCTAAATATTCATAGGGTATAGAAGCAAAGGACTCACTTGTATTGTGATGTTTAATATTACGAAAATTCAAGCAACTAGTATTGAAGACTTCGACTTCGCATTAGTTGGCTTTATTCTGATTCTTTTCGGCTGGTTATATTATGTTATATTACAAAAAAGAAAGGATGCATTTTTTTCGTCCAGAGTGTATATTTGAAGCGCTCATGCTAGATAGTTTATCACAGTATTTGCATTTTATTGGAAAGTATTCAGTTTTAATTTTTCCATCTTGTGGAATTTGAATACTATGAGAGTCACAGCAGCAAGTCATTCTTTACAGCCACTTCACCCAGGTATGCCGCTGATGATCTTGATGAGATCATTTATGATTGCTAGGCGGATGGTCGTGAATTATTATCAGTTTGCTCATTTCGTATGCATTCCCATGCACACGGCGGTGCAGAATAATCACTGCCGTGGAGCTCACTCCTCGTACATTTTTGGTACTTTCAAGGGGGTTAAACAATTTAGCGGATCCTCCGGGCATTATATTTTTCGAGATCGGTTAAATTTAAATATACACACCACCTACTTTGGGTCGTTAAGTAGCGACGAGGTTAATATGCTGCGTCATGGACGCTTATGATCCGTAGCGAAAAGTAATGATGTTGATGAAAAATTGCAGTCGTACACAATGAATACGTCTTTTGTGTGAGGGCGTGTGTGTGAGTACAAATTTCTTACAGCTTCATATATATAGTTATCATTCGTAGCGGTAGTTTATGTGAGTGAGGATGATGTCGATGATCTGTGGGTTGGAGTACAGCCCCGTAGTGGAATGTGACTGGGTAATAAGTTACTTACTTGCTTAGTTATTGCTATGTATCATTTTAAGATCATATTTTCACATTTTTATCACACGCCTTTCTCTCAAATAGGTGGTGTCAATTTCGTTACGCTGAATTTAGAAAAGTACACTCGAGTGCATCTTGGAAATTGCCGTTGTTATCAAGAAATAGTGAAAGTAAATCTCATAATTTCTTCAATCATTATGATGGTTACATAAGAGGAAATTCAGGGTTACGTAGCAACGAACCTAAAAAAACTCAAATGCCAAACTTCAAAACACTGCATCAAGGAAGTCTACTTTTCATATGCCATTTCAAATTCATGCAAATTTTACTTGAATTTGTTAAGTTTAGTATGCAGGAAGGAATGTGTTAACTTTTTCAAGTAAATGTTAAATTAAACAGTTTGGAACATTCATGCTCGGAACAAATAACAAAAATGATGCTTCAAAAAATGTTAACTGGCCAGTGCGATTCGTAGTAATCTGCTCATTGGATCTGATGAAAAGTCAATTGATTTAGTCACTCGCGAAGTTGTGAGTCTGTAGACCTAAACATGCTCCTTTGACAATCGTATCATAATCATAACTATTGAAGTTATAAGTCAGTGGAATTTAAAGATGTTGTCAGAGCTACTGACTAACCTTGGTAAACGGATGTTCAAGTTTGAAAAAAATACCTTTAAAAAAATCGTCATTCTTGTGTGCAGGCAGGCGCACCAGGAGACTCTGTAAACATCGTAGTGTGCCTGCTTTCATTCGTAAGTAATGATTATAACAGTAAAATTATGATTGTGTGATTCCGATTGTGAGTCAGAAGGAGTGCTGCAGAATAATATAGGTTAAGTTCCACTAGCTCTCTCTTGTTCTCTAGGTTATGAGTGCTATCATCGCATCGAAGGCCAATTTTTTCAGCCAAAAAGAATTTCGGTGTGATGGGTGATCTTCGTCTCACATCAGTTCCCCCACACACAACGTTCAGTATGCTCGGTTTCACAAATATTATAGCAAACATGATCTTTAAAAATTTTAAAGAAATTTGTGTGCCATACTGAAGAGGTGCCTTTTCAGTGTTTGTGCGGCCAACCAATGGAAAAACGGTGACGGACCACAGTTAATACTGAGATAAAAACACTAATTACTATCCGTTCAAAATACCGTAAAGATTTTGTCAATTGGAACTGAAACTTTACCCGGTGTTTGGACCCGCAATGCTGCATATTTTCGCTCTAGCAACAGAATTTTTGTCAGATTTATTCCCTACGATGATATAAGTCTTGTACCGAGACGACTCACGGATAAAGATCTCTTAGAGGCTTTTGACTTATGCTTATGACTATTCTATTCCGCTACTTTTTCTTGTTTGGTCATATCTGATTGAAGCATATCAAATGCGAAGATTTAGAGGAAATATCGTGTTTAATTGCATGGAATAACTTAGCATGGAGAGACTCGTTCGTATGCACGAATATTTTGAATATTTGCAGATTCTTATATTTTTACCTACCTACTTTCTTTTTCGAATTTAAATGACGAGTTTTTGTTATTATTGTGGATTATTGTAGGCCTTTGACTTATGATCATTTTGCTAGACCTATTACGAATGTAGGTCTTTTGTGTTTTGTTGTGCCCGACAAAGGTTTCAAAGACAGGGCCACGAGTGAATGTGATGCAAACTTGAATCAATTTTTTGCTAAATCCCTTAGAGGCAATAAATTAGTCGTAACTGGGCAAAGTTTAAAATGTCCACTTATTCGGAGAATGACTCGCTTTCTGTCCTTGAGTGAGTGCAACATGGGCGGTATTGTGGTATATGTTCATGCCGAAAATCTTGCTGACTTTTCGGACGAGGAGGATAAACAATAAAGATTCATTTATCATCAAAGCATCATGAACTATTCAGATATGAGCTGGCAACTATTCCGTACTTTCTTTCTTTTCCTTGTCATAGTGACCAATGCAATGCAGGTTTTTAAGACAATGAAATTGAGAAAAATACGTACAGCAACTAGCATCTAATCTTGAAGGCGATGTGCCGTAGTTTGTTTGAAGAATGAAATATCAGTGACCAACGCACAAAAATCCGTAAGCCAGTTACCAACACCCATTGAACACCAATAGCGAAAAGTTACAATCACATCCCGATGAAACTACCTTTGCACTAATAAGCCTTGATCATGGTAAATAGCTCGATTAAATGATGAAGATAGGATATACTACGAGTGTTTATTCACAAAACGAACTTCCCAACGTTTCGGCCACACACTTCAGCCTTCTTCGGGGGATAACAATATAAAGAAGAAATGCAGGTTTTTAAGACACTGAAGTCGAGAAAAATACGTAAAGCAACTAGCATCTAGTCTTGATTGCGATGTGCCGTAGTATGTTTGAAGAATGAAATATCAGTGACCAATGCACAAAAATCCGTAAGCCAGTTACCAACACCCATTGAACACCAATAGCGAAAAGTTACAATCACATCCCGATGAAACTACCTTTGCACTAATAAGCCTTGATCATGGTAAATAGCTCGTGAGTATTTGAAAAATTCTGGAAATCAAATGCCAATCGTCTACTCCGTTAAGGAAATTCAAAGTCAAGGAAACCCACTATGATATACACTCATGAGCCATATATTCTAGTTTAGATTTTTGTTCTTCCTATAGTAAGTAGTCGAATGTGTATAGGTTTATGTATAAAGCTGCTTTTGCTTAAACTAAACAGAGCTAACACGTAATTGCCTTCAGCATGTCTAGTGTCATGACCTCATGACACCTACCACATTCAAACAAATAATAGCGCTTTATGTTATGTTTGCTATGCTATGCTATGCTATTCTAGGTTCTATGGTGCGATATTGCCTCAATAGCTATATGCTTGATACACTGTATTTGGACACGTTGTCTTCAATTGCATGTGTTCTACTTCATAGAAAATGTCTTCTACTAAATCTTAGGAAGCTTCGTATTGTAACGACAGTTCACCGCATAAGATTGCCAATTAATTGAAGAGATTGTTGATAGTCAATAGTAAAACATCATAGCATATAGATTGTTGCTTTTGTCTTATATTGCTGTGAAATTAAATACTTTATATTAACCCCTAATTTATCATTTGAACCTGTATTAAAGTGCATGATTCTTTTTCAGCGATTTTACTTTTAGTTTTTTTAAGCAAACTGTATTATGCAAACCCAACAAACGAACATAAATAGAATTTATTCCGTTGTAGAATATTATTTTCCTGTTTTTGCCAGGAAGCGTGGCTAATTTTTCATTTGTGATCGCAACCCTTTTTTTTGCTGCAATAGTTGACACTTATAAGCGTGCAAGATCAGATGTATGACATTTGTGCATTCTATTTTGAATTGAAGGATTTAATACGCAAAGCATGGAATATCACTAATACACCTAATCACGCCAATGAAGCGTGAAAGTTTTGGTCTTTGCCAACGTACAACACAAACTTAATGGTTAATCTAAGATTATTACTGAATCGCTGATTGTAAGTGCATTGCCAATAATAAATATGCAATAAGGTCCCATCATGCTGTCCCTCCCAAGTTGAACGCAAAACATCAACCGCTTTTATTCAATAAAAATAATGCAGGGCGCGGTCTATGTAATCCTAGTTGGCGTTATAAAACTTGCATCCGCACACCTTCCTCAATACTACAAGCTAGCACGTGCCTGGACGGCTCGAACTTGCACGTGAGCAACCCAAATTCATTTATCAGCTTCTTGGTTATGTACATTTTTATATCTGAATCTACATAATCACCCTACCTTACCCAACAGCTTTGTTTGGTGGGGGTATGTAAGCAGTTACACCTCAAAGTCAAGCATCACCCGTCAAACAAAAACATATTCACAGATTGCATCTGTCTCCCAAGCTCTGACCATTAAGAGCACCCTTTGCTCACGCAACGGATTGTTTGGCTTAGATCTAATGAAATTCTCTTTAGAAAAAGATTCACCAGAATGGGAATATAAAATCAACCGTCTACTTTCACGATCGGTTATCGAAAAGGGTTTGTTGCGTTGAGTTTCAAGTTTATACTGATGAATGTTTACTTGCCAACAAAAGAGGAAACAACAGAGTTGAAAGATGAACTGGGACAAAGATGAATGACGGTAGCGTTCCATTTGACATGTTGTTGTTCCGAACTTTTTTCATACCTAACAGTAGTGTCCATTTTCCAAATAAAAAAATATTTAAAACAGCAAGTGTTCAAGTGAACAGATGGAGATCACAGTTAGATGGAAATACTTGTACACAACTGTTTTTATAATTTATTGTCATTAGAGCAAAATTAAAATTCTTGGCATGCGTGACAATTATTAAGTACACTGTTACAAAAACCTCCCTCGGGTTGGGTCCGAAACTTATGGCACACTGCGATATTAGATTTCAATACTCAAAGGTAGAACCATCATTTCAAAATTTTGTGCTTTGTTTTGTTGGCATTCGTCTTTTTTAAATGTTTTTAGCAAGTTCATATTACCAAACGTATTATAACTAGGAGCGACATCGTCATTAATATAAAGCTTCATCGCAATACTGGGAGGTCCGTTTTGCTCTCGTATGTGCATTGATTCTTCAAAACAATCCTTAAATATGCGCTAATGTATTGTAACAATATTGAAAACATTAAATCTTTTCAAGTACTACTTGTACGAGTTTAAACAAAACATGGACCATATTTCATGATGAAGGGTTGTGTCAGATTTTACAATAAAATATTACATTATTTTAACTTGTTCATCCTCAAGTCCAGCGACTATTGTCTAGAATTTAAGTTTACGCATGTGTACACCGAGCAAGTTATGCCACTTTGTTGCCACCACCAATGGCGTTTGAAACGATGATGGGGATACTCTGTTGACATGCAGTTGCTTCTGTGCTTCAGCGTATTGAAGCCGACAATAAGCAATCACTGTTGTGGAGGCTGTTTCACTTAAATATATTTACTGTGCAACTGTCAAAATGAGTCAGTATTTTATGTCAATGTCAGCACAGCGGTGAAGTGTGAACTTGAAGCAAAATACAAGCAATAAAAAATAGAGAGTATTTTCTAGCTGAAACTTGTACGATTGAGGGTTGTTTCAAAGTGCTGCTGCAGGGACTAAAGACGGGATG